>QLNU02014225.1:0-22284 GCA_006491805.2 Dysdera silvatica | reverse complement strand
TTACGTAAACGTGGTTTAGACTCTCCCTCCTACCCATTGTTAGCAAAAATAAGCAAATCCCAACTCCCCCTCCCAAAAGGGGCTTATGTAATACTTAAACGTCCCCTAAAAAGCCTGCATGATTTAAAGTACAAACCAGATTCCTTGAACATACCAAAAAATTCCCTGAAACGTTATGTAATACTTTTAGTAAAGACACTGATTTCCACAAGAATATGTAGGAAACAAAATGAAATTTTTGTAATTTTTAAAAAAGAAATCTCAGTAGAAGCAAGTTGAAATTCCCAGAATTTATGGAAATCCCAGAACAAAATCATCCCTGTGTGATTGTGACATGTTTTGGATATTTTTCTTAGGAAGATACTCCATCATCCAGAATTCTGTGTGGGCCCTCGTATTGTCATGGTGGAGGATTCAACCATTGGAGATCTCCGGTCAGACTCTGATAACCCGTAAACGTTCAAGTACTTCCACCTAAAAAGCCACACTTACTGTTTACCCTGGTGGCACAAACTTCATGTGAATTACTCCTGTCATGTTTTCATCCATATTCTACGTCGATGGACGACCTTTGTGTGATTAGTCTTGGACACTCTCTCGCATGTGATCACCACTTACGATTATGACAAACTTTTAGCACTATTAACTTTCCATGCGTTAAAAGTACCACTAACCAATTTGGTGAACTTAACGAAGAACTTCATCGCACAATGTGCCTCGATCGTTCACTGCATTGTTGGCCATGACAATATGCACAAGTAAGGCCTAACTCCAGAAAACCTCCGAATGCTTCAACAGCTTGAAGCTGACTGTTTCTTTTCAAGGCTAACTCCGCTCACCACCTTTTCCAGTGGTCACGGTTGTCCAGCTATGTGGGAAGATGGCGGAAAAAAAAATATTCTCATTACTTTTGGAACAAACCCTGTATATATATGTGTGTGCATTAAGATATTAATAGCTTTATAGTACATTAGAAACAAACATACACATTATTACCAAAATCAAAAAAAGAATCTGCAAAAAAGAAAAAAGTAATTTCGTCAGATCATTTTGGTTAAACGAAGTTTAGATAATCAAAATTCAGCTGTACTTTTATTTTACTTGGGTTATTTTTTCATTTAAATACAAGAAGACTTTTGTCCAACGATTATATGTCTCCAGTTTAACTCAAAATTTAAAAAAATTCAGTATTATTTTGCATTTATAAGCACATAGATACTTTCGGACGTGTGCAAGTTAAAAACGAATCTAAAAACACGTCTGCAGTTGGTCGTGTTAACTTTTTCCACATAACCTCAGATTTTTCCATCAAATCTTATAGTATTAGTGCAATCCCAATTTTTCTCTTAACTTTTTTTAAATATCAATATAAGAATGTGTTTGTCTATTATATCTTTCAGTTTTACTCAACGTTTGAAAAAATCATTATTGTTCTGTATTTATAGGCACATAGGAACTTTCTGACATGTACAAATTTAGAAACAAGTCTGCATATGGTCGAGTTAACTTTTTGGCATAACCTGATGAATTTTTCTGTCAAATCTTAAAATATTGTTGAAATTTCGATTTTGCTTAAAATCTTTTCCATACAAACAAAAACATGTTGTTCGAACAATTTTTTATTTAATTACATCATCAAATTCACTGAAGAGTTAAACTTCATTTAAACCTCCTTGATGGAAGAAAAAAATGTTTTATGACATATTTCGTACACAAATAAAGTACTCCAATTTTTTACTAGAATCAGTTCTCAATAAATAATAAAGTTGTATATAGTTATTTAAATCCCACTTCACTAAAATTTCCACTACCCTGAGTTCTTAAATTATGCTCCTGTTCAGAATTATTTTTATGACACATTTCACAAGCATGAGTTTTCTTGCATGACGACATAGAGAAAAAATTTCGTGAGAAATTTCTCTCTTTACAGGATTTTAATTAGCTTGAGTTCTCAAGCGTATTTTTAAAGAGCTATGATAAGAAAACCTTCTATGACATATTTAACATTGAAAACATTTCACATAAGTGAACGCTTAAACTGCCATGTTGAGAAAACTTTTTATGACAAATTTCACAGGTGAAAGGCTTCCCATCAATATGAGCTTTCATATGAACTTCAGCATGATGAGGGAGAGAAAAGCTTTTATGACAAATTATGCATTTGAAGCATTTCTCATCAGCATGTGTTCTAAGGTGTTTCTTTAAATTCCCTTTATAAAGAAACATTTTATTTCACACTCCAAAGGTTTTTCATCAGTATGACTTTGTAGGTGACGTTGTAAATTATACTGCACAGAAAACCTTTTATGACATATTTCACACTCTAGTGGTTTCTCACCAGTATGAGTTCTCCGGTGTTTACCTAAATTTGCTTGCTGAGAAACTTTTTTGTGACATATCTCACACTCAAAGGGTTTCTCACCAGTGTGGGTTCTTACATGATTCCTCAATGCTCCTCTTTGAGGAAATTTTTTTATGATGCGGATCACATATAAAAGGTTTCTCACCTGTATAAGTTCTCAAGTGGGTGTTTAAATGATCTTTCTGACCAAACTTCTTGTGGCAAATTTTGCAAAAAAAGTTTCTCACCAGTAGGACTGAGCGATGTATGGATATATAGTGAAATATCGATATAAAACATCGTGATACTGATTTCCCGATTTTCGATTCAGTGATAAATTGTGATATTAATTGAATGATGTGTGCATGAGCGATGAAGTAGAATTGAATAACTATTTGATATTGCCGAAAGTGAGCCTAGAAACAAATCCTTTAATATAGTGGAAATTGCATGAAAGCTCTTTTCCAGAGTTAAAAACCTTAGCAAAATTTTTTCAGCAATTCAAGGAACAAGTGTTCCTTCAGAATGAATTTTTAGTAGTGGTGATATCTTACCTAAACACAGAGCATCATTTTTATAAAAAGATAAAAAAATGCTGGTGTTTCTTGCACAAAATAAATATATATAAATAATAACATTTAAATATTTAGCATTATATGTAATTATTTTTGAAGTTCTCAATTGCATGCAACAAAAGTTTTACGACATGTTTGGGGAATTTGTATTGAAAATACTTTCCAAACCTGCTGAAATTTACAAAACATCACTTGAAAAGTATAGGAAATTAACAATTAGTTATGCTACATGTAAGTATGTGTATCTGTTTTTGTATATGTATTTTTAGATTCATATTTTATTATATGCATATTTGTAAAATAAATTATATTTCATAAAATGGTGTTAATGTGCATAAATTTAAAATCATAAACCCCATGAAATTAATTTTATGACGGCGATTAAAATAACAGCATGCTAATATCGTGATATCATAATTTTTGTCTGACAATATATTGCGATGTAAAAATTCTGATATCGGCCAGACATACTCACCAGTATGAATTCTTTCACATTGTCATAGATGTACCGAATTAGAAAAGGTGCTGTGACATATATCGCAGCCAAAAGGTTTCTCACCAGTATTAATTCTACTGTGCATATTTAAATGCACATGTTGGGAAAAAAATTTATTGCATGTCTTGCACTCAAATGGCCTCTCATTACTGTGGATTTTCAGATGTTCTCTTAAATATTGTTCCCAGAAAAACTTTTCATGGCACATTGTACACTGAAATTGTTTTTCATCAGCATGAATTTGAATATGATGGTTTTTTTTTTAGTAAACTTGCTCATGAAATGACCAACACATCACAAAAATGACATTTTCAATATTGGGGCTAACTATAATAGTAATAGTAAAATACTTTATTCCTTATTATTATGTACATCAGGAGACCATACAAACGATTTGCTTGGGAAATGGAAAGAGAGCAGCAGCGGTGCTAGTAACGGGACTCTCTTTCCGGTAAAAAAAGCAAGGGATTTCTCGTATTTTGCAAGAAACAAAGATATTGATTCGCGCGTACAAATCCGCATTGTTATTAAGAGATTCACATTCGCTGGAGTATCACATTTACATAGTTTATGAGTACAGTCTTGACTCGAAGACGTTACAAATAAAGGTTGAAATCCAAAAGTGGAGTCTTTGTGAGCTGCAGAGCAAGAATGTTTTTCCTTGCAGCCAAGGCCGGAAGAAGAAGTAGGAGAAACGAAAACAGTAGAAAAATGTAAATGAATTTTGAGTTGACCGTTGTGGGTGCACTTAGGACATTTAAAAGGAAAGGAAAGGCAGGCAAAAGAAAAAAATGGAAAAAGAAGAGCAGGGGATGGGGAAGAACTGAAGACTAAAAGGAAAGAGAGCGAAGGCAGGAGGTGTAGGCAGAGCATACTTGATTTAAGTACCAATCAAAGATTTTGGCTTTAAGGCATGAAAAGACAGCTTTAAATTCTTGAAGGATCGAATTCCAGATTTTAGAACCTGTAACGGAGATGCTATAGATTTTATAGTTTGTGTGAGTCCACGGTATTCTGATTTCGTCCTGATGACTTGCATTCATGTGCCGTCTGTGAAATAGAGAAAGGTAAAACTAGATCACCTTTAGTGACTTCATACATAAGGAGCGTAAGTTTATAGTTTACTAACAGAGTAAAAGGAAGAATGCGTCATAATTTAAAAAATTGGCCAATGTGTTCATGGAAGCCTACAAAGTTAACTATTCGCATAAGCTTTTTTTTTTGCGTTCCTATCAATTGCCAAAGGGTGGTCAAATATGTGATTCCCCAGATCTCAAGGTAAGTTTTGAATAAAATACAGAATAGTAAAGAATCATTAGGACATAGTGAGGAATGACATGCCTGAATCTCAAAAATATTCCCAGGAGACTGCTAAGAGAATTGGTGAGATCGTTAATGTGTTCTTTCCAGGTTAAATTTGAATCGAAAATTACTCCAAGAAGTTTGGCTGATTTCGTTTCCTCAAGGCTGAAGTTGGAGAAATTAGAGTAATTAGAGAATAGTTAGGTAATGTTATTTGCCGGGAATAAAAGATAATGTAGATTTGGCAATGTTTAGCTCTAGTTTATAAACGTAAAGCCAGTGTGAGATGTTATCTCAATCATAGTTGACTTTTTGAACAAATTCTTTGATATTTTTACCAGAGATCAGAAGTGTGATGTCATCAGCACATAAAAACAGCTGACTATTTAGGACAGATAGAGGCAGATCATTAATGTAAAGAAGAGGAGAATAGCGAAGCTAAACAGCTTTTTTGAGGTACACCAACAGAAATAGTTTTGTGAGTTAAGGGAGTTTTACCTATGAAAACTTGCTGTTGCCTATTGGAAAGGTAGCAGTTCAGTAATTTTAGAGGTGTACCCCGAATACCATACCGTTCTAATTTTGTCAGTAAAATGTCATGCTTAACATTTTCAAACGCTCTTTGGAGATCTATTTGCATTCCTATTACAAAATTGCTTTTGTCTATTTCGTCAGAAATCATCTCTTTAATATTAAGGAGGGCGGTAGTTGTTGACTTGTGTTTTCGAAAGCCGAATTGATGTTTGTAAAGTAAGTTTTTACTTTCGAAATATGATTCAAGTCTACTGTGTAAAGCCTTTTCAAAAATTTGCATTTATAAGCGTTTTAAGCATTACGAATGAAATCAAACAAAAACATATCACATCCATTGATTCAGCCATGCAAAAAACATCCGATTTGCATAAATGCAGAAAGATGATAGTGTGGTGCAGAACAGGTCCCAGCATAAAACTGGCAAACAAGAACAGACTTTTCGTAAAACATTTTCTACCATTATGATGGCTGTTTCATTTTGTTGTTTGTAAAACTTTTGTACAAAAACAAAGAGAATGCTGTTGCTGTGATTCATGATTTTTGGTGGATTAAGAAGCTATGCCGTGGACCAATATCTGCACAAAGCGTTCAAGAAATGATATCATGATTTGAAATATCCAGCAAGGTAGGAGTTTAACCTGGTAAAGAAGGTAAAGCTGTGACTCCATAAGTAGTTGAAGGTGTTGAGATAGTAATCGTCAAACAGTCTAGAACATATGTTGCTGGTACCAGTAGCGAACATGCAGTAGTTCAAGAGACAGGCGTTCGATATAGTACTGTTCGGAAGGTGTTCAGATATATCTGGCTCATTCCACATCAAGCGGTACAATTTTAAAAACCACCCATGCTGGACCCTCTCCGAATTTCCTGAAATTTTAAAAAGTTGTAGACAAGTCCAAGAAATGAACATGTGCAAATTTCTAGCCCACAATAATAAACAACAAGGGACATATGGCCCCGTGTTTGAAGGACCCCTCCAAAAGTGGAGCCGAACACCAAGAGAATATTCAAAGTTTCGGTGCCCATAACAACCAACGTCGCTATTGATAAGAAAATAAGCATTCCAGTTTAGCTTCATGCCATGTATCAGAAAATGTCATTCTGAAAACATGATAAATATTTCCCTCTTCGAAATATGGGCTGAAAGTTGTAAAAACAAAAAGCTCCACTTTCAAATTTACATCAAATTTCGGGGCTCATTAGTTTCAGAAATGACAATCGGAGAAACATGCCATTTGGTATACTTAAGCCGAATATGTAACCTAGTGGATGATGAAGTTAACAGCCTGATTACTCAATTACATGTGCAGATATTAAGCTACAAACATGCTGTAAGACACAAAATCCCCAAAAGTGACCCGAGTTCAGCCTCAAATATTGGAAAATGGGCCATCTCAAATTCTAATTTTTTACCATCATTAGAAAGAGCCTTTTCCATTCTAGAGACTGTTCCACTAAGACATCGAAAAAAGAGTTAAATATGAAAAATGCACTGTCAGAGTTCGCTTACATGGTTACTTAATTCCAAACAGAGCTAAGCAACAATATTATTAATAAGCAATAATATCAGTAATAATTATTACTACTTCATCAAGTGGGATTTTTCTTCAATGCTGAGCAAAACGATTTCTGTCAAGCTGTATTGCCCTGCTGTTGAAGTAATGGAGCTGATATCTTCACAATGATGCGCTATTCATGAATCCAGCAAGTATCATGCTTTTTCGGACACTGAAATGATTACCCACGACAAAAGGAATTCACAAAGATGATAAATGCATCATCCTTTTCATTGGAGATGTCATATACACTAACAATGCACCGTTGATTGTCTTAAATACCAGCTACATATAGATGTATGGTAAAGTTCAGGATCGATGTAAAAGAAATATGCCTTTAGCAGGTTTGTCGATTGAGGCAATAAAAAAATTTCATCATTTGATACATGGCTGACATGGATAAACTTTGAATCAACGGGTATAAACTGCTGATTATCTCACGTGCCAGGAATTGTGTGATAACCTTCGAACCATTTTTGTGCTGCCCTCATTGTTTCTTTTTTTTTTTTAGTTGATAACAAATAAAATTTTGTCGATGATCCAATAAATAAATAAACATTCTGCAAACCTTCGTGAACTACTGTTCTCATTATCAAGCAAGAAAGTAAAAATGTCTTGTTTTCCTTTCCCAGATACTGGGTTTTTACCCAGAGCAGTCCTGCACCAAGGTTTTTCCCAAACTCTTACCTTGGATTTTCCCATGTTTTTGAACAAAACTTGTATAATTCAAGAATAGATTTTGAGATGTTAATTGTCTGATTTGATAATCAAAAAATTCCCCAAACTAAAAAAAAATATACAAGGGCGAGAAATAACGGTTCAAAGGTTATCATACAATTCCTGACACATGAGATAATTAGCAGTTTATACCCATTGATTCAAAGTTTATCCATGTCAGCCATGTATCAAATGACGAAATTTTTCTATTGCCTCGATCCACAAATCTGCTAAAGACATATTTCTTTTACATGGATTATGAACCTTACCCCGATCTACATGTAGCTAGTATTAAGGACAATCACAAGTGCATTTGTAGCGTATATGACATCTCCAATAAAAAAGATAACACATTTACCATTTTTGTGTGTTCTTTTTATGTGTGCAATCATTTCAGCAGCCGAAAAAGCATGATACTTGCTGGATTCACGAACAGCACATCATTGTGAAGATTTCAGCTCCATTACTTCAACAGCAGAGCGATATGGCTGATAGAAATTGTTTTACTCAACACTGAAGAACAATTCCACTTGAAGTAGTAATAATAATTATTAATGATTCTTTCGCTTATTGATAATATTGATTTTTATTTGTAATATTGTTGCTTAGCGCTGTTTGGAATTAAGCAACCATATATGAGCAAACTCCGACAGTGATTTTTCATATTTAACCCTTTTCTCGATGTCTTAGCAGAACAGTCTCTAGAATGGAAAAAGCTCTTTCAAGTAGTTCAAAATCTGCTCTTTCTAATGATGCTAAAAGATTAGAATTTGAGATGGCCTATTTTCTAATATTTGAGGTTGGACCCAGGTCACTTTTGAGGATTTTATGTCTTACAGCATGTTTATAGCGTAATATCTCCACACGTAATTGCGTAATCAAGCTGTTAATTTCATAATTCACGAAGTTACATATTTGACTTAAGTATACCAAATGGCATGTTTCTCCGATTGTCATTTCTGAAAATAATGAGCCCCGAAATTTGACGTAAATTTGAGAGTGGAGCTTTTTTTTTTTTGACAACTTTCAGCCCATATTTCAAAGAGGGAAATATTCATCATGTTTTCAGAATGACATTTTCTGATTCGTGGCATGAAACTAAACTGGAATGCTTTTTTTCTAATAAATGGCGACTTTGATTGTGACGTTATGGGCACCAAAACTTTGAATATGCACTTGGTGTTCGGCTCCACTTTTGGAGGGGTCCTTCAAACACGGGGCCATATGTCTCGTTGTTTATTATTGTAGGCTAAAAATTTGACCATACGTTCTAGACTGTTTGATGATAACTATCTCAACGCCTTCAACTACCTATGGAGTCACAGCTTTACCTTCTTTACCAGGTTAAACTCCTTGCTGGATGTTGCAAATCATGATATCATTTCTTGAACGCTTTGTGCAGATATTGGTTCATAGCATAGCTTTTTAATCCACCAAAAATAACGAATCACAGCAACAGCATGCCCTTTGTTTTTGTACAAAAGTTTTACAAACAACAAAATGAAACAGCTATCATAATAGTAGAAAATGTTTTACAAAAAATCTTTTACCCTTTTTTTTAAAAAAAAGGTAAATATTTATCACGTTTTCAGAATGACATTTTCTAATTCATGGCATGAAGCTAAACTGGAATGCTTATTTTCTGATAAATAGCGACTTTGATTGTCACGTTATGGGCACCGAAACTTTGAATATGCACTTGGTGTTCGGCTCCACTTTTGGAGGGGTCCTTCAAATACGGGGCCATATGTGCCTTGTTGTTTATTATTGCAGGCTAGAAATTTGTACATGTTCATTTCTTGGACTTGTCTACTACCTGTTAAAATTTCAGCAAAATCAAAGATTGTCCAGCGTGGACCTGGACCACTTGGCATGGAATGACTCATCATATGTTTCCTTCCTTACAGGATCTGCTACATTCAACAGTTGTTTTAAACAGATAAAGTGCAGTGTCTCACATCTGATTTTTTCAACAGGATGGACGGTGATCTGTCATGTCCATGGAACATCCTGTGAAGTAACGAAATTTTTTAACACTGGCGTAAGCTTTAAAAACATGTTTCAGGAGCCAACTACTGTCTTTATCAAGTGAAGGTAGAATGAAGAGTGAAAGTCCTAAGTTTATATACTCACATGTTGGGAATTTCCATCTGACATCATCTGGTGCAGGATAGCTCCGGCTGGGGAAACCCCCCACACCCAGCGACATCAGATGATTACCCCCAACTCAAGGTTTGGCAAAAATCCTGTAAGGTTCTGGTAGAGGTTTTGCAGTGTTTATTGCACAACTTTTCAAACCATAGGCTTTCCATGATTCCAAAAACAGTCTACTACCCAGATTCGTCACATTTTGATGGAATATTTTCATCGAATGCCAATCTAGTTCATGATTTTTCCTGAAGCTAAATGGCTTAAATCATCTCCCCTAACTACCACATAAATGTGCTCCTTCCCTCATAGACGTATCGATCTTCCCATCTGTCCAACGAACACGTTGTTACAGTCTCCACATATTATTTGGTAAATAGCACCAGTTTTTTTTTTCCTTCTGGGACACAATCCTTAACTTTAAGTAATAGATCTCGTAGGGTGCAGACAGGTTTGCAGTAAGTCTTAACATTCACATGACGGAGATTTCAAGACACCTGCCACGTAAGGCAAAACCACCAATGTCTTCCTAGTCGCACCTTCTACGTTACTGTTTCCATTGCTAACACCACATCGATTACGAGCAATAAATACTGTGGAGTGATGAGGGTAAGTTTTACCTGCACTCAGGGCCAGACTTACGATATGAAGCATCCTGGGTACAATAATTTTTGGTGCCCCTCACCATTAACATAACTGGGGGGAGGGCTAACCCCCTAGGAAAATTCTGCTAAGTATTGAGGCATGCCCGTATATAGAGGAGGGGACCTTAGGGACCAGTCCCCCCACCAAAACATTAATTTTTTAATGGGACTTGGCTATGGTATTGCATTCAGTGATTACACTGATACATGCTGTAGAAATTTTTTAACCCTCCCAAGACCTGGAAGCTAATTATGCCCACGCCTCCTGCCCCACCCACCATACTAGCAGAAACAAAATTCTGTCATTCTGCCGCCCCCAAATGCCATGAAAAATTGCAGAAGATAGGGAAGGGGTAACATTTATGATTACCTTATGTGCATTATTATAAGATAAAATAACGATATTTTTATAAATAAATTTGGTTTGTTTGACGATGAATTTTCTTTATTTCTGTCTGATATTTATTTAATGGGGGGAGAGCCGTAAGATTGACGTTTTTTCAGAATTTCAAATGAAGATAAAAGGTGTGAAGGGGCACTTTCGGGGAGTGTGGATTAATGCAATTTTATGGTAGACAGATTGTAATTAAAAGAGAAACAAAGTTCACCGCTTTTTGCGGCACTAAAAAAAATTATATAAAGTTATTCCACAGGTCACTGTTCTTAAAAAGCTAAGTAGCCATAGTTTTGAATAGTTGGGTGCACTGCATGCACCCAACTTAAAAATTTACGTGCATGGATAATATTTCATGTACACAATGTACCTGCTAATTTCGAACCCTGATCTACACTACAGTAATACCTTATCGAATACTTTACGGCAGCTTGTCCATGTATTTTTATATGATATTGTACCATAGTTTCTATGAAAATTGGAGGGTTTTTTTTCATAGCCCACATAAATATAAATCTTGTTTATTTGACCTCTGTTAGATGTTGAGTTTGACATGCTTGGTATACACGCGTTTCAGATTATCAAAATTATAGCTATTGTACTTGATACTTTCCGATTTCTCTACATGCATATGGTTCTAACCAAAAAACATGTAATGTGCAGTTATTTAGTGTACTTTGTCAAGGTATTAATGTAGGCTTGTGTGTATATATATAAATCTTCGTATCTTAAGATGGGTCATTAAGACTACTTTGAAATAAACATAATAGTTGCAGTAATACAGCAATACCTAGTGGAGTCTGGCTTTGATGAGTCCACATTCACTATAGACCAGTTTGGAAATTTCAAAACAAACTAAATTTTAATTCAGCAAAATGAAAATCATTTCTAAAAAATTTAGTATACAAAATTATTTTTTTTAATAAATAAATAATCACTTTTTCCTCTTTATACAGTCATGTCTCTTTTTGTGCAGTTTTAAAGTTATGCGATATGATACAATTTACGATTTTTTCTGGGATATCTCATTATACATACCTATGGCTGAGGCCATTTGTTCTTGAGCTCTGACAGCTATTGCTGGAGGAGGTGGGGAGAGCATTGATGAGGCATATTTCCCCTTAATTTTATCTCACTTTGACAACAGTGCTTACAACTGTCAAAGCTCAAGATCTTAAACATGTGATGGACACAACTCTGATCGTAGTTTAGTGTAATCAAAAACTGTAGTCCTTAATGTGGAAGTTACATAGCATGAGTAAGCAGTGGATATTTGTGAACTTTAATGTTAAATTAACTTAGAGGAAAATATGGTATATAATAATCAGATACATAATTTATTTGTGAGAATATCTATGGTTACAAAAAATTTCGCACAGTGAAATTAGTGAAAACAAAGGCATGTATTTAACCATTTTCAGGTGTTTATTAAAAATTCCTAATTAACGATTTCTAGGATTCGTTTCTAACTGTACAGCTTTAGCCCAAACATTAAGTGCCATTTCAAGATCGTTTTATTTGTTTTTTATATAATATCTTACAAGATAGAGTCTGGGTGTGCAAGTCTTTGCATAAATCCCTTCTCATAATAAAATTTCACAATACATCTCATACCATACAGCACAATGAATTTCAAAATATATTCAGTGATGAACTACTTCTGATTCATGAAAATCAATTGCTAAAGTAACTTTGAAAATTAAAATTCGTTAACTGTTTTTACTTTTATGTTAATTTGATGTCATTGTAGCAGACATTTTTTACAATATATTTTATACTCAAAAAATTTCATATAAAAGAATATATTCCATGGTAAATTTTTTAAACTACCTTGTTGGAAAAATTAATGTAATAAATTCCACACACATGCATAATTAATTCGTATGCGAATACTCAAATCCACTTCACTCAGAGCTTTTCACTAGCATCAGTATGAGTATCTAAATGTCGTCCCAAATGTGTTCGCTGAGTAAACCTTTTGTGACAAATTTCACATTCAAAGGGTTTTTCACCAGTATGAGTTCTCATATGCCTGCTCACATGGTGATGCCAAGCGAACTTTTTGTGACAAATGTTGCACTGCAAGGGTTTCTCACTAGTATGAGTTCTCATGTGACTGTTTAATCCTCTACGTTGAGAAAATTTGTTATGACACACTTCACACACAAAAGGTTTTTCACCAGTATGGCTCCTCATATGGCAATTTAAATGCTCTTTCCGAGAATACGTCTTCTGACAAATTTCACACACAAAAGGTTTTTCACCAGTATGACTTCTCTTGTGTTTGATTAAATTTCCTTGGTGAGAAAACGCTTTATAGCATACATCGCACCCAAAAGGTTTTTCTCCAGTATGGATTCTAATATGCTTGTGAAAATCCCCTAGTTGAGAAAATTTTCCGTTACATGTTTCACATACAAATGGTTTCTCACTGGAGTGAGTTTTCATATGTTTCTTCAAACTTTCCTGAGAAGAAAATGTTTTATGGCAATTTTCACATTTAAAAGATTTTTCACCAACATGTCTACTTACATGTTTTCTAAAGACTGAATGGACTTTATCAAGACTTGTGCTTGCTTTAGGAGAATTCATGGCGAAGTTCATAAATCCAGTTAGTAATTAATTAATCTGGTTATAATTAGTTGTTCATTACCGAAACAGTCAACAAAATGCATTGAGTAGTGAAGGAGAAAAAGTACTGCACTCCATACAAAACTCTTGTAGATGCATGCCAGTAAACATGCTAATATATGGTAATAGCGAAAAAAATAGCAACTTCTATTTTTAGAAAGATATAATAATTTGAAAATCAAATCAGTATGAATACGTAAAATTGCTTGATGTGGAAAAGACTTACACTTTTGACTACTATGTAACACTGTCCTTGTTATAAATCTTCAGTACAATTGTTCATTGGATATAAATTAAAATGTTGACCTTCACACATTTAAACCTACTGGGGAGAAAAATAGTACAAAATCAGTATACACATTAAAAATTTTAATTGATTTCACTACATGGAAAAAATTTCATATACAAATAAATTTAAACAATTTTCTTATAAATCTTACTTGCATAGTCTATGAAAATAATCTTCCTTTTCAAATAATTGCATTAGTGCAGTTTGTTCAGTTTAAAAAAAAAAAAAAGCCATACAAATAATATTCTAATAATGACTATTTTCATTTAACAATGGTACTTTGGGGTTCTAACAAATGCTCTATCAAATTAATATATTTCTAATTGACAACTTTTTCTGCTGTTTAGTGACATTCAGCCTCGCTCCCCACACCCCCAATTTCCTATCGTGAACCATTTACTGTCACTAAACGCAAATGCGTCAGTAATTGTCTGATTGAGCTCATGGTGTTTCATTTGTATATGTTGAGATGAAACTTAATATTTAAAAAAAAAATTAAGTAAACAAAAACAACAGAAAGTTCTTCACCAGTTGACATGTCTCATTTTTATTACTATTTTTATATTAATGTGTTTAAATTCAATGATACTGTCTAGATTTATTTTTATCCCCCTGAGAAAGTCCAGGAAGCGATACTTTTTAAAACTGGAGTATCTAATCCATTCCAAGTATAAGTACACCTAGAAAACCAGTGTAACAACAACTTACAAGTTATTTTATTCATGGACATTAGGCATACATTTCTTTCGGACATTGATATTTTTTATATATAAAAATATATATGTGTGTGATATACATACATATATATATATATGAGTGAAGATTGTACTATTTGGGAAATTAAAAAAATTTTGATTATTTTTTATTTGTTATAATCGATTTTTGATAATTGTGATGATAAACACGATAATTAATATGTATTTTTTTTAACATAACATTTATTATCATTTTAAAATGTATGTCAATATTAATAAGAGGTTGCCACTTCTGGTTATTTCATAATTGACTCGTACTGTATCTGGTGATATTTTATATGCCTTATCCTTTTAGCAACTATATTTTTTCTTTTAATGTGTTATTTATTTCTGTGACTTGATCATGATCCCAAGTTGATCATGAGCAAGTATAAAATTAATACTACATTAGCTACCACTAGTTGTACACTGGTAAGTAGCCAGTTGGCTACACTTCGATCTGAAATATGTGATACCAAAAATTTTTTCGTTTGGAACTCGGTAGTATAATTAAAGAACACTATGATAAATCTAAGAATGGACTGGGTGCATTGGATTCAGACATAGCCTCTTTGGATGCTACTTCGGACTTTTGACTTAGTCAGGAATGACATTGCCTCCTTGACATGGTGGGATCCAGACTCTCCTCATTTAAGAGAAAGTTCAATAATTGCTTGAAAGATTGAATGCAAGATTTGATGAAATTGAGAAGTCACAAATGGATATAATTGACAAGCTGGACTGCACTGAATAAAGTACTAAGAAGTTAAACCTTGTAATTCATGGTGTTGCGGAGTCTGACACGGTTATTGACTTTTGAATGATTGCTTGGACATATCTTTGATCAGAACTAGTATTTCTATACTGGTATGTCTATCGTCGGAGAAGGAGAGGATCTGTCAATAGGGACAGATCCGGAGCGTTAAGACATAGACCTATCTGTGTTAGCTTTACTACAATTCTTGTTAGAGATGCAATCTTTTGGAAGAAGAAGACTTTGAAGGGTTCTGAGATCACCTTGACAGAGGATCTTATGGCCCTTTAACAAGAACTTCAACAAGAGACTTGCGTAAACTATCTTTGCACTGGTGGATGAGGAATGATGGGTGATATCATAGTTCTTGATCCTGATGGTGATGAGAAGCAGTCCTTGAGGACCTTATCAGTGGTTCATTCCTTTATTCAACCTCTGGTACAGTAGCTGGAACATCGATTGTTACTTGACTTGTTTTGAGAAAGCTGTTGTTCTGTAATTTTTTTATTTGTTTTGCGGGGCTCATGTCTTTTTTATTTGTTTTGCGGGGCTCATGTCTTTTTTTTTTTATTTATGTCTTCTGACTACCTCGATTTTGATTGTATTAACTCATGTTTAAAATCAAATTATGACAATATCTGTTTAATATTAATATGTGTCTTCAATAAGTGCAATAAATTATGTTATATTTTCTCACTGCTTATATCTAGGCCCAGTTTGTTTTATCGAAACATGGATGAATGCCAATAAGTCTTTGACAGCAGATCCTCATTACAATGTGTTTGCACCAGGACATGGGCGTCGGCAGAATAGGGCAAGAGCACTTGCCTTCTCTTTGATTTTTTTTTAAAAAAAAAATCTTTTTTTTATCAAGAGCAAAAATATGCAACCTCCCTATTCTGTTTGAACTAAATAGTCTCATTATTTAATTAAATAATTTAACTATGTTATCTTTGAATGGAGGTTTTTCATTTCTGCTGAAGTAATCTTTGCCCACCCCTACAAAAAATTCTACCAACGCCCATGCACTAGGATGAGAATTTCCAAGGAAGGGAGAAGAGTTGTTATTTATTATAAAAATAATTTGCCCATTACCTTGAACTCTAACTTCAGTGTTATTACAGATCATCATAAATTATTATTGATTGAGCTTGATCCTTTTGTACTTTGTGTGATTTATCAACCCCTGCGGGAAATATTAATGATTTTTTTTTTCATTATTTGAGTATTGGAATTATGCCAGTGATAATAATCTGGTTATGACTTGCATGGGTGACTTTAATATTGATTGGCTTTCTCCCTCAGACGTTGCTCTCGAATTATGTAATCGCCTTGATTCATACATGTTTGGGAACATGATAGGTTTTATATATACATCTAGAATTACGTCCTCCACCCAATCTCTTCTTGATCTGTATCTTGTTAATCTTCCTGCCTCTAGTGGTGATTTTGCTGGTCTAATGAGATATGCCATCAGTGATCACTTGCCTATTTTTATAAGTTTTTCAACGAGACTCGGACCCAGGCGGGTTATCCAGCCTAACTCTTTTGGCATTAGACATTTTTCTAGTGTTTCATTGAATAGATTTTTATCCTATTTGGCTGAGATTTATTTTGAACCTTCGTTTGACTCTTCTGATATAGAGTTTATGTTACCTTTATGAATAAAATTATTGCAGTCTATAACAACTTCCTTCCCATATCTAGGCATTCCTTTCATAAGAAAAACAGGAAACGTTGGATGACCAAGTTGATTAGGAGAAGAATTAAGAAAAGGAACAGTCTTTTTTCTGGATTTATTCATTCTTCTAGTATTGATGACTTACGGCATTTTTGTTGCTATAGGAATAAACTAAATAAAGATATTTCTAGGGCAAAGTCGGCATATTATTCTGTTCTATTAGGGTCAGGAGAACCATTGAGGTCATGGAAATCTTTTGGGTAAAAATTTTAAGCGTATGGAAATCTGCACATGCAGACCTTTTTACAGGTCCTGTGGACATAACTAATGTTTTTAATAAGAGGTTTACGGATGTTCATGAAACGATAAATTTTTCATTTGACCATAATGTAAGTGATTACAGGAAGTTCGTAGTCCTCCCACCCTCCACCTCCAATCATTGGTCAATGGCTCTTTATCTAATAACGATCAATAAGACTAATGGTGCTTTTTGAAAAATTCGATATAAGAGTTCTTCTAGTAGTGATGGTATTCCTCCCCTGCCATTAAAATTTGTTTCAAGTGTATTGGTATCACCAATTAAAATTTTATTTAATCGTATTCTGGACCAGGACTTTGTTTCTTATTTGTTTAAATTGACCAGAGTTGTGCCAATATATAAGAATGAAAGTCCTCTTGATCCTGCCAATTATAGACGAATTTACGTAGTTTCTGTTATTCCCAACTTATTTGAAATTATTATTTATGGTAGACTTAGGATTTTTATGATAATTAATAATGTTATTCATCCCAATCAATTTTACTTTTTGAAAAATAAATCCACTGCATAGGCCTTATTACTATTTGTAGGTACATTAAGAGAAGCTTTTGATTCAGTCTGCATATTCAAGTGCATATTAAAGGACTGTCGCCAAACCAGTTGCCAAAACTCCTTGTATACTCTAAAAATGAGATGAAAGAAATTTCTTGGGGATTTCCGGGCAGGAGATTTACATGCGAGCTTATCACAGCATCACTGTTTTTTAAACAGTGCCAGAAAGATCCATGGTCCTCAGCGGACATGATGAATTATTTATGAGAAGCTATTAGCGAGCCAGTATATTTTGTGGTGCAGGTCTTTCATTTATGTCTGCATTAGCATTTGAAATGGGCAAAGAATAATAATTGAAAAAATAAATAAATAAAATGAGAAAAAAGCCACCCTGCAAAAATTTCAACGTTGAGACATGGAAGTAAATCCTTTTTCCAAACATTTGTAAACTTTCAAATGCTAATCCATCATGGTAGCCAATATTTACTTTTCAGTAATTAAAAAACACTCCCTCTAGTATTATAATTATAATTTGTACATACCTGAATCAGTAAAGGAGTAATGGGGAGGGAAGACCCCACATCCCCTCCTCACTTCGGCCTATGCCCTCGCTGTCCATTTGGATAGACTTCGAAGTACCTGAAAACTCAGAACGTTGAATCAGATTCTTCCTGAAATGTATGACGCCGTAACATACAACACTTTTTTATGTGAAAAAACCTATCCAATAGGGATCGCACTAGGAGACAGAGCAAACCCTTCGTTATTATTCTCCGCACCTCAACTAGCAATTTTCTTGCTGTTCAATCAAGTAAGTTCTGAGTTTTCTTTTAAACATATTTATTATTGCACTATTTTTTATTTCTGCAGGTAAATCATTCCGAAGTTTAATTCCGTAAAAGTTAATGTTATTGTGACCCATATTGGTTCATATCTTAATTGGTGTTAAATCTCCACATGATGTTGTAAATTTTATATGTTGAGTCTTCACTGTATTAATTATGTTGGTATATTTATTCTATTTTATTTTTTCAAATATCATGGCTAAAATTCTAAATCTATAGGTTTCTCCAATGTTTAAGATATTAAATTCTTTTTTTAGTTCCAAGATTGTCGGAATCTTGACAACTCAAACACACTTTGAGAGATCTGATTCCTTAAAGCTGCGTTCCGCCTTTTTGCTTGCCGCTTGATCACAAGTGTCGATAAAACTTGGACATCTGTATCAATTTAAAAGCGACGGTTCATCCAAGAAAACTAAATTGCAGTCAGTACAAAAGACGTCCACTCTGTCATTTTCTATAAAACTATTTATTCGAACAACAAAAAATCTGAAGAACGTAAAGAAAACAAAAAAAAAGCAAAAAAAAATAACAATACAAAAAAGAATATAGAAAAACAACAACCATTGTATTGACACCAAAAACCAACAATAAAACTTGAAACCGTATTCGATAAAAAAAAACTAACATCTCGCGACCTTACATATTCTTTTCTCTCTCTCTCGTGTATGTGATTTTACCATGTTTGGCGCAGTATAGCCCAGATGCTCTTGCGCCATAAAAAAGCCAAACAATCAATCAATCAATCTCGTGTATGTAAAAATGGCAATAATATTTGAGGAACATTCAACATACTCCCACCTTGCAATATCAAATGAAATGTGATATTGCAAAAATAATTAAACAAAGTCGACACAGTTTTTTTACAAGTCCAACCAATGGGGAATGCTCATTGTCCTCAATCCTGTCAGATATTCTCCCTCTTCGGGCTATGAAATGTCTTAAAGCTTGAATAAATGCATCAGTCGTGAAAGGTTTAACTAGCTCTAAATGAACCACACGGTAGACTGCAAAAGTTGTTAAAAAACCTTAGCATTCAGCCGACCATTCTAATTGATTCTAACTAGAAAACTGGACAACTTCTACAAAACTTCTAACTAGAAAACAAAACCACTTATATTCTGAACATTTATCATTGACGACGCAATTTCACTATCACTTCGCACTTCATTCACACTAATTTCAAATTTTGGCCATACTCGAACTGCAAAATATAGCCAACTCATTCCATTCCTTCCCACCATGTTGAATTGACCAACTGATAAGCAGAACAACCCCTATTTGGAAGATCTGCCGGGTTAAAAGATCCTGGTACACACCTCAAGGCTTCTGTTCGTGTCAGCTTCCTTATCTTTTCAACATGATTATGAACAAATACCGCCCAAGATTCCTCTTTGATTAACCACATGAGTACTGTGGTAGGGTCTGTCCAAAAGTAAATGCTTCGAGTTTCAAATTCTTTCATTATACTTAAAGCAAGATGTGCAGCAATTGTAGCTCCAAGAAGCTCCAACCTTGCAATAGTAATTCCCCTTTTTTTTCCACAGGGGCAATTCTGGCTCTAACTTGTAATAACTGAATACGCACAGAGTTCTTTGTTTCCACTCTAAGGAATGCGGCAGCTGAATATGCAAGTTTACTGGCATCACAAAAAAAAATGCAACGATATACTTCATGGTTCGTGGTCACAATGCAACCATCTCGATATTCTCAAATTTTCCAAATGATGGAAGTTGTTTATCCACTTCCCAAATTCAGACTTAGTTTCAGGGTCTACCTCTTGATCCCAAGTAAGCTTTGACTTCCACAATCTTTGAAGTAGCAGTTTAGGGAACAAGGTTACATGGCAAGCTATTCCTAAAGGACCAAAAATTTTATGAGCAACAGCTAATATTGTCCTCCTTGAAATTGGTCCAGTTATGTTATCTTCTATCTTTGGCACGTTTAGGCTAAAGGTGTCACTACTATGTTCCCAGCATATTCCTAAAATACTCGTTGAGTTTAAGGATTGTTGATAAGGACTCGTTGAGTTAAGGATGACATCCTGTCAGTATACTCGTCAGTACACCCTCGTAAGTCAAATTTTCATTCAGCCATGATGTCTGTAGCCACTTGTATGAATTTCTGCAATTCCAACTCTGTACTAACACTAGTCAAACAATTATCCACATAAAAACTATTTACAAGTTGTTGAGTTATATCAACTGGATATTTTGCATTCTCATCTCGTGCCTTACTCAAAGTTGATTGTAGATGATATTGAATCACAGAACTAAGTAAAAAAGGACTACATGAAATGCCAAACACAACACGGCAATGTCTATAATATTTCAGTTGATTATTTTCCACGTATCACACAAATCTCAAATAATCCTTGTCTTTATGGTAAAGATTTATTTGCAAAAATGCCTTGCATATGTCAGCTGAAACTCCAAATTTCTTCATGCAAAAATGAGTCATCATTGTAAGAACTAATTCGGCAAGATTTAATCCTTTTTCAAGACACTCCTTGATGCAACCTCCTTGGTGCAGCCTTTGGTTTCGCCGAAGCATCAAAAACGGGTCTGATTCTTATAGTGCTGTTTTCCTTTAAAACATGGTGATGTGGTAAATAATGACAAATAGATTCAATCTCGTTTTTAGGTACTTCTTCTATAATGCCATCTCGTTTCCATTCCTTAAAATTTCTCCATATTCTTCATGGATGTTTTCAGCCTTTAGCTTTTTGCTAGTAAAACCCAATCTTTTCAAAGATAAAGTTACCTGGTAAAGGAAGATGATGGTCAAGCCACAGTAAATGAACTATAAAATGACCATCCTCACCAATGTCAACCATACTCAGAAAATGTTCTCATGCCACCTCATGTAGTTCTTGCTTAGTTTTCACTTCGGAAGGATCTGTGATGTCTAACGTATCGGGAGTCCATAAATCAGAAATACATGTCATGATTGTTAGCATGGACATCACCATTAAAGCTGTATTAGAGGCACTGAGTATAGGGGTCCTTCCCATTAGAGTCCAACCTAATAAGTGTTAACAGCAACTAATCTAGATGTCAAAACTATTCTATATCCGGTTAAAAGTCTTCCACAAACATCTGCACCTATCAAGATTTCTATAGGCTCAGACTTATCACTTATCAATATTTTAAAAAATAAAATACGTAAAATTGTAAGCACTTTAAAAAATAGTCATTTAAAAGCAACACTTTGAATGGTACTCCATCATCGCAAAATGTGAGAAGGAAGTTGGTGCGATTGGCGACAGAGACAAACCTTTAATCTGCACTCGCGTCTTTTCAGTGATTCAATAAAAGAATAACGAATTAGTAAAACATAATCTGAAACATAATCATGACTATGTTCGTAATGAAAAGACCGTGAAACTCACAAATAACGATAACATAAGACTTTCGTGCATATGAAAAACAAGGAGAAATGCGTGTTGCACAGGCTTTGCAATAACCAACTGTTACCATCTGGCGAATACAGATTATTATGTCTAGCATTTCTAACTACACCCAGCTGCGTAGCAGCTTGCTGTTGCTGCACCGGTGCAACACAGGAAGTTAGCAAATACGCTACTTTGAATATTGGACCATTTATTGAAATGTTTGAGATGACTGCAATCATTTTTGTGACATATTTCATGCTAAATGAACTTATTCTAGTAAAATAATAACAATACAAATATTAACACAATTTCTTTTCCATTGTAATGAAAAACTGGTTATTGTCCAATACTGTAACACCAGCCGCCACTGATGGAGAATCATTTTTCTCTTCACAAACCATATCTATCAACACATGAAGGTAATTGATTATAACTAGTGTT
>QLNU02014222.1:7038-27128 GCA_006491805.2 Dysdera silvatica | reverse complement strand
ATTAGCAAATTTTAAAGCATCCAACCCAGTGCTTCCCAACCTTCTTTATTTAAGTCATGAATCCGCCTCTGTCCGCCATTCTTTTGCACAATAAAAGCATTTATAACAGCGTGGAGAAAACGCATTAAATATAAAGTTAAAACATACATTAATGTACATTTTAAATATAAAGTTAACATCATTGTAAGGATATTGCAATGTAGCCATGTTGAAATATAAAAGCTTTGGAAACATTATGAAATTCCTTATAAAAATAATTTCAACTAAACATAGTTGCCGGGACCCCAAGAAATCAGTTTGCGACCTCCCAGGTTCGGAACTTCTGATCTAGCCGATGTGTATAAACGTATTCTGAGAAATACGCGAAAAGTTTATCGATAACTGCTGTGCGCAAAAGAAACGTCGAAATTGTTCACAATTCGCGGCCTTGAATATCTATTCTGATTAAAGCGTTTTAGATAATGTATGACGTATTAGACTAACTTGCATATATCAGATTTTTGGTCACGTAATGTGAAAATTCACAAGTTTTCCTTCCTTCGTGTTACCACTTTCAGATCGACCCCAAAGCTGTAAGTAGATGGTAAATCAGTCATCCCGTCTCCTCTGAAAACTGGCGGTAAGCTATCTATTTTATAAATGAAAACGTAAATAGTTTACTTTATACATAATATATAAAGTCCCAGTAGAGTTGCAGAAAATGAACTAAAAGATCTAAACAGAGAGACCGTAGGTGGGCGGTGTATGATTTAATAATAAATTGGTTAATATGGCACATTAACATTACACATCCAGTCATGGGCGCCCTTACAGGAGGACAGGGAGGGACTCCATCCCCCCCCGCCTTCCCATAGCCGTTTAAAAATTCGTTTTCCCCAATTCTGCTATGTATTTATTTTAAAATAATTTACTGTCACATTTTAAAATAAGGTACTTTTTAGCGTATTACTAATTGTCGATCAGTATTAATTATTTTTGTAGCGTTTTTGTATCTTGTATATTCACTAAAATCCTCGACAGCTTTGAGAAAACGTTAATGATTTTTCTCAGTCCCCGCCTAGAAATGCACGTATGGGTGCCCATGCACCCAGTCTATAGATTCCCTTTATTATGAGAATTCAAACTGCGTTGTTAATTGATTTATTTAGGTTGACGGCTTTATTCCAATGCAATACTTTATTTTCCATGCTACAGGTTTATCAATCCTGCACATGGAGGAATAGTTGCAAAACCCAAGGTAAATTCCCTCTCTCCCTATACTGGCTTAAGTTTCATTTCTTATAATTAGGCTTCTTAATTTATTTTTAAATTCAGTCCTTCATATAATATTTTTTATTTCGTTTCGTAATGAATTCTATGTATTAATACTATAATAATTTATATTACCGGAACCCATGTTTGTTCTTATTTTTTTAATTTTTAAAGTTTTCCTTGATCAACTATTGTTCATATTTGGTTTATTTTCTATATTTATGTCCTCAATGTACTTCCCTTTTCTTATTCTATTAAATATCATTATCAAGATTTTAAATCTATGTATTTGATCTAAATCCATTATATTATTTTAAATTTTTATTCCTTCAATTTCTCCTTGTTTTTGTTTGTTTTTTTGCGTCACATTGTTCCAAAATCTATTTAATATTGTTTGCATACTTTTTTGATTCCTATATTCATATTTCCCCAGACCTTATTTCCATATAAATATAACTATATATCAATGAATAATAACTATATATAAATGAATTTTTATGTGTATGGGTAACAGATTCTTTAATCTTAGTATTACTCCAACACTTTTTCCAATTTTTTTATTAACTTCCAAAATATGTTTATTCCAATTTAAATGTTCCTTTATACAAATATCAAGGAATTTAGTTTCCTCAGTTTTCTTTATTTCCTTATTACCTAACTTTATTATTTCCAAATTATCTCATTTTTTGTTAATATTATGAAAAAGTATATACTTACTTTTTCAATATTAACTATCAGTTTATTATTTTCAAACCACTAATTTAGAATTTCTAGTTTTAGTTTTTCCTTGATAAAGAGGTTTTCTTGTAACATATCTCCAAAAAACAGACCTATGTCGTCAGCAAATAAGTTACATGCACTGCAATAAAAAGAATTAGAAATTTTTCAAAAAGTTTAATTAAAGAAGGAATAAACTCAAGAGGGGGGGGGTGAGAAAACGCCACTCCACGAAGATGTGAATGCAGTGATATGAAAATTACAGAGTAACTGTAGGTTAGTATACATACGTGAGTTATATAAATGGTTAAAATTTCTGGTTCACCAACCAACCGCTCGTGGGATGTGAGTACATAACTAGCACATGAAGCCGTCATTCAAGATGTCTTCGCTTGATAAAGGAACAAATGGTTCTGGAGACCACGTGAATTTTTTTATACGCCAGACCAGTGACAAAGTTTTACAGATTATTATCAGCCCTGAGCAGTCTGTCTAAACTTTGATAAAAAACAGGTTGATATTACATTGAACCGAATTGTTCAGTATAGATTTTTATGGAAAGCACTTGGAAAAGCATTCTTCTAGTAAGGGGCGGACACAGACGTTTACTTTGAGTAATCAAGGACAGAATTTGCCATGGTCTTGGAATAACACCCTTCATTTATCATGAAAGTTGGAATTTTTTACAGTGAAAAAATATATTTTTGGAGGTCATTTCCTTGTGACCCCCCACCCCGTTTCCGCGCTTGCTTCCAGTAGGGGATAGATGAGAGATGAATATGTTAATGCTAATAATGGTATATAATTCTGTGATATTGAAATATACTTGTTGTGCATAAATGATGAAAATCTTATTAATCAAACTTTGAGTTTTAGGAAAGCCATTTGAAATTAGTCCACACTTGGATAAGTAGGAAATCAATTTCACAAATTCAAATTTAATAAATCCATGTCGTCGAAAACAGCAAACAACTGCAAATCGATTAGACAGATGCAAGGATATTTACCTCGGAGGATAGAAGAGCTTACTCCAGAAATGATTCAACTAGCAGAAATAGAATTAAACGAAACACCAACAAGAAAAGAAGAAGCACTTCGGGAATTGAAGGACCTGATAAAAGGTGAGAAGGTTTTCAAAAGTTTAAATTTCCATCATCATATTATCATTAATAACGGTCATAAGCATGTAGATTTTAGAGACACAAAATTCTTGTTTTACATTAAAATTAACTTAATTAACTGCATGTGTCTTCGAAGCGTTGAAATTAGCTTTCAATAACTACTTACTGAAACATGGTTCACTCTGGATTTTTCCTTTCATTCTTGTACATCTTTCTCTGGTACATTTCATATACATACCTTTCACGTGAAGCACTTTATCATAATTTGCTCTTGTATCTTCTCGCGTACTTACCCCTTATACGTTTTTTGTGTACCTTTCTCTCATAGCATTCTTCTCAACTCATCTCTTATACCTTTCATGTATATATGATTTTCAATTATATCCATCTTTTTGCTCCTTACCTTTATCGTGTAGCTATCTATTCTACCTTTTCCGCGTATCTTTCTTTTGTACTTACTTCACATCGGAGGAGTCACTAGGTTGAAGTAAATTGAGCTTGATTGTGCTGTGATTCTTTTCATTTTCAACCACGTACAACGAAAGCAAAAACAGAAAATGGGGAATAAATTATCCTCTTTAGTATATAGTCATACCCAGAGCCTATCAGAGGGGAGGGGTTGGAGGGGCAGATGCTTCCCAGGGCTTTTCAATATTAGGAGTCTCAATTCTGCAAATCAACATATGTAAGACGTAGTTATCGAATAGTGACGATACTACGCACGATATAAATTAAAAATTTTTAGAAAAGGCAGCGTTTTTCAGAGTAGAATAATTTATTTTTAAATTTTCGATGACATTTCGACACGCGGCAGGCACTGGTCTTCCTTGGGGGTAAATGTAAACAAGGTATTGTGTTGCTATTCTTCGGAAACGTTTTACAGAAAAAAAATTACAGGCGAATATTAGGAACAGGAGTTGAGGTGGTTTCTTGTAGTAGAATCGCCCACGCGTGACTAAGATATGGAGTAGACTTTTGGTCATCGATAACGTTAGAATTGGTTTTAATGCGGAAAGCTTCCACAAAATCCAATTCAAGGGGAAATCTGAGTTGCCAAATTATGGAAGGTTCCAGAAAATTAAATTTATGGTTGATTTCCCAGCAGTGGACTGCGATAGAGGACTTCTGGTGCTCAGCACTTTTTTCACACTGTTGATGTTCGCGAAGCCTGAATATTAACTTCCGCTCTGTGCGAGTGAAACCGCTTTCATGGTTTAAACTGCATTCACCGGGGAAAAAAAATTCTGGAAAACGCTTCCGAAGAATGGTAACACATCACTGTGTTCACCTTTACTCCCGAAGAAGACAAGCACGTGCCTGTGTCAAAATGTCATGGAGAATTTATAATTGAATTATTCTACGATAAGAACCGTTGGCCTTTCCAAAAACTTATAGCCTCCTTACTGCTCAATTTTTTTTATCAACATCGCTTCAAAATTTGCATTTTCTTTTTATTACATATCTCAAATCTACATGTATTTGGGAGTTAAAGTATGTAGGACACTTTTGTAACCAAAGATGGTCAGTGATGAAAAATGGAAAAATTGCATACTCCCGAAAATTACGGGATAAGCAGTCCGAGGGTTAACATTTAAGATATGCATGTCAATTTTGAGGGGACCCCTGAGAAATTAGTTCCGTTGGACCCCGCATTTTCTCTGAAAGACCTTGGTTATATCACCTACAGTAATGCACCAGCCTGTTTCCATGTTTAGCCAAAGCGTCCTTCCAACACGTTCAACTGTAATGTTGGGTAGTCTATATTATAATGTCCGGTATAGATACCAAATCTTAAGGTAAGTTGTAATACGCATGCAAATTCGTTTAAGATAATTCAATTTTTCACACAAAAGAACTGTTTCCTTTAAAAGAAATCATTTGTTTGTTGTATGCAATAATCAGTGTACTATAAATGATAAAACAAAACTGAAATTTCAATACAGTTAAAAGGAAATTTAAATAAATCAATATGCACAAAATAATTAGGAGCTAAAAATTAAATTTAAGGGTCTCAAAATTAGAAACCACATTTCTGCGTGCAACATAATTTAGAAATAATTTAGTATAAATAAAATTCCATGAGAGCCAAACTATTTTATACTTGTGGTAAAATAAATATTCCCGCTGATATCTGTGAACAGGAATGGTGATTAAAAGTAATTTTACCTTACGCTATATCACATAAATTTATTTGTTTACGAAATTACAAAAATTAATTGCTATGATACTAATTAACAATATTTGAATAAATAATCATTCAGCTTGTTACGTGCAAACATATATTGTAATATCAATTCTTTAAAATATACATTTCGCTTAGGAAGTTATTTGAATAATAAGATTTCTCAGTGGTATTAAAAAAACTGTTGCTTTTCTTTTGATTTGCACAGAAATTTTATGCACTGTACCGCACCCATGGGCATAGAGCTTTATGGGCCCGTGGGGCCCGGGTCCCCAATTATCTGAAATAAATTGTGGTTTTACATATACTACTGTAATACATAAACTACGTAAAATGTGCTTGCTCCCCACACCCCCAATAATTTTGAGAATTCTACGTCGATGAGCCACACCTACTTTTTGTTTCGGAGATGTGATGTTCATTAGAACACGCATATTTAAAATTATCTAATTCGTGTAAAATCTGATTGACATATAATATATTTGCTTAAAAATGTAATATTTTAAAACACAATTTTAAAAGAAAAACATTCAACCTATTCAATGTAAAGTTCTGGATAATCCTGAGTCTTTCATTTCCTAATATTTGCTGTAAGTTTCGTCTACAATAACTGTGACACTATTTCTCTAGAGGAAAAAGATTTTCGGCCGCTGATGGATGAAAAATTCTTAATTCGTTTTCTGAGAGCAAGAAAATTTAACACAGAAGCAGCCATGAAGATGTTGAAAAATCATTACACATATAAAGTTCGATACAGCGGAAAATTAACAGAAATACTACCGTCGCAGATGGAACATGTTATTCATTCGAACTTGCTACATTGTTTGCCTCATCGAGACCAAAAGGGCAGAATTGTTGGGCTGGCAAAGGTTTGGTAAGTTTAATAATAAACATACAAATATAGAAAAGTAAAAAGATTTTGACACATCTTAATACCCTTGTGCAAACTTTAAGGCTTTTGTGGAGAGATTTTTGTGGCTTATTATTATATTACCCATATAATTTTACAAAAATCTGTTCCAGTGGAAGCAAAATTTATTGCACAAAATCAAGTAAATAGCATAAAAAAAAACTACAAATAACTTGTTACTTTTAATGATAAGTGTGATCGTTCTATTGTCTCTTAGGTTATCTCGACGTCATCGTCATCTGCACTGTCAATCGGTTCATTCAAAATTAATCCATTGAAAACGTTACGGTATATTGGCGGAACATAAGGCTAAAGACTTTTTATATCTAAAAATTGCTTCTTGTCGATTTTGATGGGTTTTCCATACTTTGGTTTAAACTTTGTAAGTGTAGTGGTGGCTGGCCGACCAACCTTGCAGAACTAAAATTCTTTGTTGTCTTCGTTGACTTTGTGCTTGATGAAGAAAGTTGTTGGCGTTTGCATTGTAAACTTGTAAGCTATAGCAGAAGAAAAATCGACAGGCTCCCCACATTTTGCTTTCTTTGCTTTTGTTGTGTCGCGAAAATTATAAAAATATATGCTTTTAATATTTTAAATACCGGTTGACCATCTTCATGATTGCATCTTTTCATTTAAGACATTTTTCCCATATACTAAACCGTGAGACACAACAAATCGTAAAAATATAAACTATGGTTAGATTCTGCCTTCGTCTTTCATTGTTTTAGGAAAAGAAACCAAACATGGAAAAAGTACCCGTATTTAACACAGAAATGACATGAATTAAAACTTGGACAGCCGACGACAGCTCCACATTGAACAGGGACTCGATACCTAGGGCCATTAATGTTAATCGAAACACCCAGAGGTAACGGCCCCATGCATATTGACTAGTCACAGTTAAAGAAGTGACTGGACTCCTTGTATGAACACTAGAGACTTCATTTTACAAACTCAATATATCAAGCTTTTTCAATCCAGTGGACGTCCTCAAACAAGAACTTAGTCTGCTCGTATGCTTCCCTCTCTGGTCTCTTATCGGGGTTATAGCTTTACTTGAAATGTTAGAAACTATATTATCTAGTCTGCCTCGTGATTTTTGAAGGTCATGTACATTCATAAACTCTACTTTACACGCTTTCACATCTTTACCCATAGATTTTATATTGTATTCAGTAGTGAACTGTCGGCAAGACTCTTGTTTCTTGCTTTTCTTAGGATAAGACCTTTTCTTTGGAATGGTTTTTATGTAACCAAATAGATAATTATTTTGCAAATCAAAAGAGGCAAGATTCCTAATTCCTTCCAAATTGTTTGTTTTTATGCATGTAAGTTTCAACCGGAATTTTTCACGACAAGTACAAGAAAGGCATAAAGCCCTTCCACATATTTTTTTCTTAGTATGTTGACTGAAATTCTCCCTACCTTCATTCCCTCATCTTTTCATTCTTCGTCTTCACGTCATATGTAGGGTTTCTGTTTTTCCATTGTTGCCGGGCGTGTTTTGAGGTGTCGTCTTCGGTATTCCTGGCGTGTTAACATGATGCTGGAAGTTTGATTGATTATCTTCCGATCCACACTCATCCAACAAAAAACAAAGATACTTTTAACAAACAATATTTCGCTTAGTTTTTATAAATAAGTGCCCAAAGTATCCACGAAATAAAGATAGGCTCCTAATAGTATTGTACTGTAAATTATATAATAATATATATTATAATGTTAGCAATGTCAATCAATCAACGTTTATTGGCGTAGTGATACCAACGCCGATGGTATGGCGTGATTAGATGGTGAAACGTTCGAAAGAAAATAAATATTTCTGCCTTCGGTGGGACCTGAACCCACGACCTTCCACTTGCCGGGCGGAGGCTCTACCCACTGAGCTACGAAGGACAATATATAATCTCTTTACGAACGTATATATATTGTTGCCAGTTATTTCGCAGAATGGTGTAGTACATGGACTACTATTTAAACCAAATTGCAAAGAGACTGGTATTAAATTGATCGAAATGCCCGTTGCAGCATATGTATTTATTTTATATAAATCGAACACTACGCAGATTAAATCAAACAACAATGTCAATCAATCAACGTTTATTGGCGTAGTGATACCAACGCCGATGGTATGGCGTGATTAGATGGTGAAACGTTCGAAAGAAAATAAATATTTCTGTCTTCGGTGGGCATATGTAGTATTTCTGTTTTTCCATTGTTGCCGGGCGTGTTTTGAGGTGTCGTCTTCGGTGTTCCTGGCGTGTTAACATGATGCTGGAAGATTGATTGATTATCTTCCGATCACACTCATCAACAAAAACAAAAGATACATTTAACAAACAATATTTCGCTTAGTTTTTATAAATAAGTGCCCAAACTATCCACGAAATAAAGAAAGGCTCGAATAGTATTGTACTGTAAATTATATTATAATATTAATATATATTATAATATTATTATATATTAATATATCACACAAAAATTTTCAAACAATTCAGGATTAGTTTTCGTCATAGTTATGATTTGAACTTTATAAAATTACTGACAGAAAATTGTACATTTGCAGACAAAAACTTTTCTGGCAAAACTATTACAGGCCACAACTAATATTAAAATAGGTTACACTTGAATTATGATGTTATATTTCTGTATTTAACTTCCTCCAAAAGGAAACTTCGTGTGAACGTTATCCATGTTAATAGAGTTCTGTACAGTTCTGGCCCAATTTTTATATTTATAATAATTTATTTTCAACGAAAGATATTGCCTGAAGAAGTTTTGGTAAACTGAAAATACAATACATTATAATCCACAAACTATTTTATTGTTCTCTTACCGGGTTTGAAGAAGAAGATCTAAGATTTTCTGGGTTGTAAGGAAAATCCTGGTTTGTGTCATCTTCAAATTCATTTGAATTGTCGCCACTTTCCTTTAATGAACTATTATATTATTTATAGCACTGTAATGAAACTCTTTTTCGCTTGCGAAGCATCTTAATGTAACTATTTGTCGCCATCTTTGTAAGAGGCTTATCACGCTTTTGGTGAAAAATACCGTGATTATCATCCGGGCAACAGGTTGATTCGCTCTACTATGCTGTCATCTTTTGGAAATTTCAGGAAGTAATAAAGTAATTAGCCAGAAACCATACTGAGGGATAGTTTGATGTAAAGAGGTCATTTTTGGAAAAAATGTGGCTTATCCCTATGTTGCCAGAAACCCTTCAATTGTGGAAATCATTTCTACATATATACATGCAATAGGTCAAACACTGGTAAAATAGCAATGAAAAAGATCACCCAAGCTTTCGGACAAGTCAGGAAGTATCCTTCATCAGGAGTACATTACTCCTGATGAAAATGTATTATTTACATAAGATATACAGATTTCCATGATGTAAGGAAAAATCAAAAACCAACAATGACTACTTCAAAATAAACCAATCTGAGCGGAAATTCAGTATCTATGCTTAGAAAAAGCGGAACATACTGTTTGTAAAAAGCATTATCCTGTGTTTGGAGTGACATCACTTCGGGTGAACGCAAAAACCTCCATGTACTTTCATTTCAATTTCCATTATATAATACCGGCTCAAGATGGGGGAGATCCCCCATCGCCCACTCCCTTGCGACCGCCAATGATTCTGTAGAAATAACATAACTGATGTCGGAGCAGTAGGTGATCATTTTATCCTCCAAGGCGAAAACTTTTCAGCATACGGGGTTTGTCTCGGCCAAGATTATCTTCAGTAGCAACCAATTCAGCGCATGAAATGGTCAACTCCATCTTCAGACCCGAATTACATCGAGCATTTGTGTGATGCGTCACGGAGACATCTCCATCACCGGACATGAATCACATCGAGCATGTTTGAAAAGCGTTACGGAGACATGTTCTCAATCCTCCTCCTCAGACACTTGACACGCTTGAGCAGCTGCGAGAATAATGGATCGTACTTCCTGTTGACCTCATAGACCGCATAATTGACAGTATCACACGTCTCTGTAGATGTTACATTATGTAGATGCACCCCATATTGAAGATGCTTTTCTTATACCAAAGATACATATCCGATCTAATTAATTTCATACATGAGCTAATTTCTGAAACAATAATGGCTCGGAAATCCGTTTACATGTTATTTTATACCTCAGTCTGTATTGTATATTTTAGCTCAGTTTCGTTAAAATCAACATATAACTTTTTGAGTTGTCGTTATTATTATAATTTTTCCTTAATTTATGGAAACCAGTGTATAGATTTAAATTTGGGAAAACACGAAAATTAATCGAAATTCTGATGGGATAGTTTCTCTGTCACTTCTAAAGTTGAATACTGTTGTGCGGCTTTCTGTGCATTGAGATAAACTCATTATCTGAGACTTCGATTAGCCCGCTTTTAAAATATCATTTGGTAGCAAGTGCAAAATTCGCTATTTACTCTCTTTCATCCGCATTTCAAATGCATGCATTGTTTCTTTGAATATCTTTTTAGATCGTATTGATTTAAACAAAACACCTCTGTATGACGTTGTCGCTACGTCCTTTCTTAACATAGACTTTTGTCTACAGTCAGAGGCTACACAAATTTGTGGACTTGTTTTTGTTATTGACCTCAAAGGCCTTTCTCTTCACATTGCCCGACATATGGCTTCCCCTGAATTAACAGGTCGGCTTTTTAAAGCCATTCAGGTAAGCACAAACTTCCTTCGTTCTATAATTTTTCAATAAACTCACAAAACTCTGTTCCTAAGAGAAATATTTTAAATCTTTTGTACAGGAGGTCATTCCCATGAGACTGAAGGGTTTTCATATAATCAACGAGCCTTTCTATTTCAGCATGATTTACAAGATTATTAGGATGTTTATGTCGGAAAAAATGAAGCCTAGGGTGAGTATGTTTGAGGGTTTATGATTATAATTTCAATATGTTAAATTAATTCCATTTTAAGCTCGTTTTTTAGTTCAAGTGATGTGTTACAGTACGGAGTTAAGATCTCAAGTTCGCCGTCAGGTTTAGCTGCCTCTTTCTGTGCTGGCTCAGGAGTTGGTTAGCAGCTTGGTGGGTATTCATACTATCTCTATGTGATATTGCGCCATCGTTCGGCTTCGTAGTGTCAGGGCAACATGTCCTAACAGATCAAGTGAGGTTACAATAGTAACACCTCTTCTAGTGACGTTATAGTGCAGTCCGGTGATTCCCAAACTGTTCATCGAAGCTTCGTCACAGCGGTACTGCGAAATAAAACTACAAATTTCTCATAATTTTATTTTCATTTTCAATTCAGTGGAGCGAGATACATCTAGCGAAGTTGGTGCAAACCAATAACTCAGTAATAACTGTTTGCGTAAAAGAATACCTAAATATTGGACATCTGAAGAATAGTAATATCCTGTTTTGAATTATAAAACTCAGAGGATTTTCATTCCATTTGCAACTTCTTATTTGTGTGAAGCCGAGTTTTTGACAGTCTCCTATGCCGTCAATACTATTGTCTGTCTTATTGGTCCCCTGTGTCGTCAGTAAGTATTGCCGAAAAAATCAATGTGGAAAAGAAATTATGATGGCTATATGGAGTTTTATTCCACAATTTGAGAAAATATAAAGTGATCAACAGGTTCATCCATCCATCCTGCTAATTACGTACATAATTAGCTGAATTTTTCCAATCACACTTTTTTGTGATCTTTAATACGTGTTTTGTTTATTTTTCACTGAAAGTGCTTGTTAGAATTTCGCATACGGCGCCTTGGTGAAAACTTACATTCGGCAAGGTCGCCGCGAATCGCAAAAGTTTGAGAATCACAGGTGTTGTCTAACCTCATGTTGTCCAAGTCATATAGCCCATTTTCGATAAGCATGGTAACATTATCTTTGTTCTTGAGGATGACCTCATATAACGTTTGCCTCAAGGCTGAAGCCATGCAGGGCCTCCAGTGTCTTCAATAACGTTGACGATAACTTCAAAAACAGTGGATGGATCAGATCCTATATGTTCGAAGCTAAAGCGTAAGAAAAATCTCTGCCAAAGCTTGGATGCGTTTCGGTAGCTATAATTCGAAGGTAAGTAAAACATAATTAGCTGAATTTTTCCAATCACACTTTTTTGTGATCTTTAATACGTGTTTTGTTTATTTTTCACTGAAAGTGCTTGTTAGAATTTCGCATACGGCGCCTTGGTGAAAACTTACATTCGGCAAGGTCGCCGCGAATCGCAAAAGTTTGAGAATCACAGGTGTTGTCTAACCTCATGTTGTCCAAGTCATACAGTGTCCTTGATCTCTTCAGTGAGCTCAATTTTCGATTTTTTTACTTTCGACCATTCTAAAAGTTATGGAATCCTCCCATAGTTCTCACGTATAACGCTAGATCTCAGCTGAGGTTTTAAAACTATTTGGCGACACATGATTCGTCTGTGGCTTTGAAAGGAATACAGTGAATTCTTAACCAAACATCATTATGCTGAGCAGGAAATACGGCGAAATTTTCATTTCCAATTTAAAGCCCATTTTCGATAAACCTGGTAACATAGTCTTTGTTCTTGAGGATGACCTCATATACCGTTTGCCTCCAAGGCTGAAGCCATGCAGGGCCTCCAGTGCCTTCAATAACGTTGACGATAACTTCAAAAACAGTGGATGGATCAGATCCCATATGTTTAAAGCTAAAACGTAGAGAAAAATCTCTGCCAAAGTTTGGATGCGTTTCGGTAGCTATAATTCGAAGGTAAGTAAAAAGAACCCAATACGGACCTGTAGAAAAATACGCCTGCATACACCACGATCAGAACTTGGGATGAACTCGCTTCGTCTCCTCTCGGCATCCCTTTTTATCTTTATCGTTACCATACTTCTAAAACATCGCCGTGAGCGTCATCATCATGACGTTTTCATCCTTTGTTTGCAATCGTTTGGCAAAAAGATCCAAAAACTTCAACACTGGCCACAAGTTCTAATATTTTGTTTAATATTAAGTTTCGATTAGTAAAATTACATATGACGGCGATTATCGAACACTTTTTAAAAGCCCATTTGTCTTTCAGTTTCAATGCCATGGGTCAAATCTGGAAAACTTTCACAAAGAAGTCCCTCCGGAGATCCTTCCACGAGAATTTGGAGGACAACTGGGGCCTATGAATAATAAAGATTTCGGTGAAGAAATTTTGGCCGCAGAAGACTATTTTCTCGAATTATCTACCTACGGATATGGAGGAAAAACTGCAGAAGATATTAGAAGACAGAGAAGTTCAGAATTTTCTCAATAGTTTTAATATTGATGTTGTTTTATATTCTGATCTTGCCAACGAAGAGTAAGATGAGGATTTCAATTAAATGAAGTTCTAGACTATAACGAAATTTATCTTCTTTTCTTTGCATTATTATTTGAATAACTGATATATATTCGAAGTAAATTTTTATTCATGCTGGTCACACATATTATTTGACTATTTGTAACTCCTTTGTGGAAAAAATTCAAGGAGAACATTGAGAACAATGCCACTGAAATGCCATAATGAAATTAAGAACTTTTTTTCTAAATTTATTTTAGGTAAAGAGCCGAAGCACCTAATCATTGAGAAGAAAGAACTCGATAAAATGTACGTGATATAAAAATCACGGTAAATAATTAAAAGTGGATAAATAACTTCAAATATTAGAAAAGGGATCTTAAATAAAATTTTTAAAAAATTTAAAACAGAACAGAAACGGGATTTTTACAAAAAGGTCCTTTAGTATTTGCAGAAGTTACGATGGTTGTCATTTGCGGATGTGGTTATCAAATATGCATATTAGATTATATATTTACAAGGTATCTTGATAATCAAATGATAATATTATTGGCAATTTTGCTGCTTACCCACCATGTCGCTAAGCACTGGAGTACTTTGTGTGTCAAATAATGGGCCTTCACAAACATACAGACAAATAATGTTTCTAAATTCAATTTATTTGCGATACGTTGCACTAATCTAGTGAAAGAATAATTGCACAAAATTTATTTAAAACACTTACATAAAGAAAAGCATCGTTAACAGCCGCTTCGAAAGCTACCAATACTTAGCCACCTGGAACAGCTTTTAGCAACACCTTTATTAATGTAAATGCACCACATAGTTTTTGTATATTAATTATTTTATTATACTTTTATATTTATGTATATTTTTACACAGTAGCTGTGTGGGCTTCCACAATAGAATTGTTCTCTTTGTAAGCTTTCTTAACTGTTGCCATTTGGAAACGCAAGAAAAGAAACTTAAAAGTTCTGTTTCTAAAATTTGCACCATGCCACAAATCGTTTCCTTTTATTTCAAATTTTTCAAATATTGTATAATTATAATTTTACTTTTAATATTTGGCAAGAGTGCCTATAATTGTTTTCCGAATTCTAAAACCAAATCAATCGTCTCTTTACGATTGACGTGTGCACACAACCTTCTTGGAGGCTCCGCCGAAAAGGAGCACAAATTTCTTTTAACTATGTATCCGAATTTATTTATTGGCGTGTGTTATTGAATTAACCTGAACATTTCAAGCACTAAATAAAATATTGGTTTCGACTGGATAGAATTTCTCTGACTTCTGCAATACATATATCTAGTGGCTTAGGCAGAAAGTTCGTAAGTGGAGGTAATAGGCTTAATGGTAGGGCTTACAGAACTACAACACATATATTCCCATGTTAAATATAAAAAATGTCATTGCGATGGGGGTTACAGCCCCCAAAACCGCCCCTTTCTACGCCTACGCATATATATATATATATATATATACATATTGGTGACCTTGGATTGACGAATTAAAATCTGCTGAACTCCTTTTAAGGTTCCGGTATTTTGACGTCCTAAAACGCTTTCATTTCAAAGACTGGGGATCTTCAATAGCAGAACTGTCGAAAATCAGCAAACTAGCGAAGAATTTTTCCTCCTGGGGAATAATCTAGTAAATAATCACATTTTATTCGTAAACTAACAGCAATTTCAACAAAATGGGAAACAACGGCAAAACGACACCGTCACTCTTGACTGACAACAACGCTCATCAATAACAACGTCTTGCCAACAACGACGCTCTCGCCAACGACAACAGTGCTCTCAACAACAGCAACGCTAACGACAGCAACAGTCCAACCAACAACGACGCCGCTCTCGACAACAGCAACGCTGACAACAGCGGTCCAATCAACAACAACGCCGCTCTCGCCAACGTCAACAAAACTCAGATCAAATCCTCTCTTCTATCGTTGTTACCAGCAAAATTCTTGCATTTTGTAACAATATTGTAGCTATTGAATTAGTTTCTTTTCCAAATAGTTTCATATGCAGTTTTGAAATCCACATGTACTGCCGAAGTTGGTTGTTTTCTTCGGAATCCATCCTTTTTGCACTATCTAAAGTATGTTACTTGTTTTATAGTACTACGACATTTCCAGCCTGGTAATCAAACGTAGATTCATTTTTATCCAAATAAGCGGATAATCATTTGACACTCGTTCTTTTCATAAGTTTGCAAAAGGAAATTGTCAATACAATTGGTCTATAACTTAACAATTCTGGGATTTTTCAGATTTAAGTATGGACATAATTTAAGTATACTTAGAGAAGGCAGAAACAAGTTCATTTAAATCAGTATTTTGTGCTACGTCTTGCCCCATCGATAGAGTTAACAATTCTTCTTTTTCAATCTTTTTTCATTGTATATATAGGTTTATAGTTTTTGTTATGATTTTAATTTCAAAAACTGCGCTTACTAAAACGTCAGTTTTCGGATTAAGTAATATAAGATGAACTCTACAACACTGTTTGTAAGCTTTAGATCATAGAGGTAAAATGTTTACCAATATGTCACATTAAAAATGTACTGTCATTCACAACTAACTTTTAAAAGTTCTAAAACAAAAATCACATTTATATAAAACTTAAGTTGAAAAAAATCGATATTAGGATGCAAGATGGGAGGAAAGCTGCAATTCCAAGAAAGGACATTTATAAGAAAAAACTTATATGCAGCTGAAATGTACAATACTGGACCAGAACTATTCCTAACTTGACACCTCGTTGATGCTCAACTATCCAAAAAACCTCAACACAAATCCACATTTTGGGTGTGCCAAGCTGGAAGGAGAACCTCTCCCCACCTCAGACTATCTCATTGTAGAATTTTTTTTTTCTCACCCGTAATATCCAAAATAACCATCAGCGATACCAAGGCAAGCATTAATCCATTTAGTTCCATTTATTTGTTGTTGAATTTGTTTCGATTGTCGCATATTGTTAAGAACCTAAGAAGTCTGTGGTGATGAAGCTTCACATATACTGCCGCCCTAGGCAGCCGCCTAGTTGGCTTTAAGGTCACGCCGCCTTGCACAGAGGTGAATAAAGCTCGGGAAGGGGTACCTGGAACGAAAAGAGTTTGGGAACTACTGGTTGACATTACACATCCATCTTATAAAACAGATGAATAGACAAGCAGGCAGACACGAAACGCTTTCAATCTTTCCTCTATCCACCAACAAAGCCACAACGTCAGCTAACTAAAATTTGAACAATCCAACTGTTTGATGAATGTGTAAAAGAATATACATATTCATACGATTGTAGCGCTATTTCCCCACTACTGACGAAATATTAAAAACTGTATGCGTTTTCCATGGAAACCAGTTTTCTATGGAAACCAAAACCCCATGGTCCTAATAGCATGCACCAAATTCGGTTATGTTTAGCCCAACACGTTTTTTAGCTATCCGGTTGTAAATATCTGTATTTTAATTTTGGTAACCCTGCATGATAGAATGTCATGTTATTTTTATTTATCCAAAAAATCGACAATGAATTTAGAAAATAGCCATGCTTTACAGCCATCAGAAAACCCTGTGAAGTTTACTTCAAACGGATTTTAACTCCTTGAAGTATTACGCTTACATTTAAAACGCAATTGCGAATAAGTACTCTCGATTTTACACTCTCGCGTGGACCTCAACAAAAAAAAAAACGTTCGTAAACGGGAATTATCTTTAGCTCTGTGGGGTATGTTTAAGGACCAACACAATAAACAGTTCATGAAAACATTTAGTTCGTAACAACCGACTCCACTGTATTGAGAATAAACGTATTGTCATTTCTACACTTACAGGTTTCGAAGATGAAACGCCATTTGCAAAATTGTGCAATTCCACTGCTTTCCTTTCGCCTATCTTATTGATATTCTCATCGAGGTTATAAGGAAGTGTGGCTAAGACAATGTGAAAATAATTGAAGGCCACGTGAATTACCATTGCTGATGAGATTATTGTCGATCGTCTTATTGTTTGGTGTCGGCAAGGATGTAGGTAATTGGGTTTTTGTGAACAAGGACAATAAATTAGAATGCAGGATCTAATATATACTGCAATTATCGTTGCAAGGTTGAAATGTCATATCCTTTGGCCTCTTTCCTTCTCATCATTGCCACACGTCCTGTCACATGAATTCTGAATGGGTTGAATGGTTATGACTATATACCGAATTAGATGCTCTGAAGAACCAGGAAAATGTGCGTGCACTAAAAAACCTCAAAATATGCAGACCTATGCACATACTATGAAAATACATGCACCTAAAAATGAATAACTATGCATTAAACATTTCTTTTAACTTACTCGAAAATCATATGTCCTGCGTTTTAAAACAAATAGGTTTATTATGAACTGCTGGGTAGAGATACTCGATACGGGGGGGAGAAGCGGGTAACGGCTGTCACTTAATGAATAGTTGTAACAAAACCATAATTTGAGATCACATATTTATTACAACTGACTGTTTACAAAGCTCAACCATTAAACTAATAATTAAGTAACAAAAGAAGAGCACTTTGGTATCATAGTTTGGATACCATTAACAACCGAAAAATGGTAAATTTTCCGCCATTACCCATACATGTAGGTAATGGTGGTCAGGTTGCGGGCAATGGGAATTTGGAGAATGGAAAAAAATCTCATGGGTAGCCATGGGTGAATCCTATCCAGTGCATTCTGAATGAGCACATAACCCACATGAAGTGCATGTGTATCGCATTTCTTTGTGTCCAAATTCCTCACAGATAATGATGCCCTTGTTCCTAGGATTGTATATATTGTCATCTTCGTCGCTGTCAGTTTGAGTCATGAGAATGAGAAAAGGTTTTTCATTCTTTCTAGTAAATAAGTTATTATTTTTAGGCTCAGCGAAAATGGGCATTGTTGCTGTGAATATAATTTTACTATTATACAGGGTTTCTAAGAAAATCCGAATGCTGCCAATAACTTTTGAACCAAGGCAGATTTTGCAACGAAAGTCAAGTATTGGTACATTAAAATGACTATGCACTATCAGCTTAATGAACGACAGCGCCCATGGTGGCGAATTGAAGAAGCCAAAAATTTTATATCGAAAAATCATAAAGCTGGCGAAACATTTCCAATTAGAAAGTTGTAGAGTATCCTTCAGTTAGTAGGAAAAGGAATACAGCTCATATGCAGTATGTGCAGTTGTACACGTACTGCCACAAAGTAAGGTGTTCCGAAAGTTTCTATGCATAGTTTTCCAGCGCTTTAGAGGTTGAGTTGAAGTTCTTCGAGGAAAGCAACCATAATCTCTCTCTTATAAGAACTTTAACTTAGCTTTTAAAACATCAGAAAGCATTAACTGAAATTGATGCTTTGAAACTTCCGGAACACCTCACCTTGTGGCAACACTGTACGTGAGCCGTATGTCTTTGCTTACTAACTAAAGGATGCTCTACAACTTTCTAACTGAAAATATTTCGCTATCTTTATTATTTTTCCAAATAAAATTTTTAACTTCCTCAATTCGCCACCAGTGGGTTTGATGTTCATCTCGATAGTACATAGTCATTTTACTATATCATTTTACAATACCTAAAACGGTTTTCCACCAAAAGAAAGTTGTTTGCTTGCTTATTTAATTGATTGATTGATGGATTGGTTGATTCATTCATTCATTCATTTCTAGAAAAGGAAGGATATATCACACATATTTGATGAATTCTGACCTATATATAAGGGTCGTCCAAATGAAAGTGAGACTGTTGATAGTACATCAGCATTTTGAAGAGGCAGAACCCTGCTCATGCGTCAATAGAGGGCGCTAAGTTTGATGAAGGCAGACGGTATCACCGGAACGTGGTGGTTGGCCGTGAATCACCGTGAAAGCAAAGTCACTAGAACGGCTCGTATCATGGATGCCTCCGAACATTTCAACGTTCAGTCACTCAATTTTTAGCGGCGGAAAATATGAATGTAGATTAGAGTTAACGGCGTATGGAAAATATATATATGGGATTGAGTGTCTGTCACGCGCCACACTGTTCCTTCCGATGATGTCGCAAACTTCGTCAAGGGCAAACCAAAACAAGACAAGCCACGACCACCACACGAGTCAACACCCAGGAAACAATTACTGCAAAAGACAATCTGGTGAGGAATAATCTGCGAATCACCATTTGCGAGATAGCAGAACAAATGACTATCAGAAAAAGAAGTGTTCACGCAATTCTGCATGAGAAGTTGGGATACAGAAGGGTGTGCGTCCAATGGGTTCCTAAAATGGCTTGTTTTCTTGGATTGGATGGCGACAGGCACTACTGTTAATGGAACCAGCTACTGCACTACCTTACAGAAACTGAAAACAGCAATCAAGAATCGTTGATGTGGCATGCTGTCCAAACGAGTTATTCTTCTTTATAATAACGCTCGCCCTCGTGTGGCTACCGTATGCTGATTTGTTTAAGCGGTTCCCATGGAAACTCCTGGAAGATTCCCGTATAACCCTGACCTTTCGCCGTGAAAATTACCATGTCTTTGGACCACTCGAGAAAGCTCTTAAAGGGAAGCGATTCGAAAACAATTATGAGCTTTGGGCCGCCGTTGAAGAATG
>QLNU02014221.1:16244-40065 GCA_006491805.2 Dysdera silvatica | reverse complement strand
CTATTTTTTCTAACACACTTAGGACAAGGTTTTCACTGAATACACCCAAATGAGTGTTCCGTTTTTAGGGAATTACGAAAGTAAACTTTGGGTATTTGCTAAGTGAATTTATCTACATAAGGTTCTGCGTTTTAATATTGACTTACGTCCATTTCTGTTACGCAAATATGGTCTTCCAAGTGATTTAAAAAGTGCCTGCCCTTCAAAATCAACGTAGTTGGCAACCCTATTCTGCATGCCCGTATCCAGAGGGTTGATCTTCGGGACCGGTTTAATATTAATATTTTAATAGGATGGCAGAAATACGTATATGTATTTACTTAACCTTGGAAAACCTTGAATCATCAAAATTCTGACCACAAGGTCTCGTTTTGCAGACCATTAATTTGAGAATACTTTAAAGAATGAAAAAAAATAAAACCATTTACTTTAAAAGTGGCATTTCAAATTATTTTTTTATTGTGAATTTTACTTAGTTTGACTATGCACCTGGTGGCAACATTGGTATTTTCATTTTTGTATGATCTATTTCAGTAGCGAGCGTATTAATTCAAAAACTCATTGGGGGAGGGGGGTCATGATTTCCTCAAAGATGTGTTTTGATATTCAAGGGGGCTTACCCCCTTCTCTACATCGATATATTTTGTTCTTACGATAAAATGACACATCTTTTATTCGTTATTTTGTGAAAAAATTTAATCCCCCCCGAAATTAAGTCCTGTCTATGGCCTTGCTATTCTGTCCCGGGCCACGTAGTGCTTGTGAAAATAGAGAGCGGCCAATCTAGCATATATATATAATGTGTGCGCATATATATGTGTGCGTATATATATATATATATATGTGTGTGTGTGTGTGTGCGCGCGCGCGTGTATATATATGGTATCTGTCTTCAACAATCTAATAAAAGATAGTTTTATGTTTCAACTTTCTTCATGGCCGCAGGCGAGGGCAATAAGATTTTTAACATCAGTTTCGTTGAAAATTCTTTGGATTCGAGCTATGCTCGCGGCAAAGCTAACCTGATACACTGACAAAGTGTAGAGCAGTACGATTCCGTGAGTGTATATAGTTCGCCCTCTATTACGTTAACAGAGTTAATAAAACACATTTCGTGCATGAAGCATTAAAATAAGTCAAATACATAAAACATAGGCATATTTGTGCAATTAAAATTTGGTATTTATTAAATTTAGGAAAAAGAATCATAACGAGCAGAGGCGTAGTCATGGGGAGATTTTTTGGGCAACACCCCATCGCAATGAAATTTTGTATATTTAACACTAATATATGAGTTGTAGCTCTGTAACCCCTCCCATTAAGCCTATAACCCTCCTCTTATGAACTTTCTGTTTACGCCACTGATAACGAGCGATGGCGTCATTCAACTAAAGGACCATTCAGGACTTTATTCGCTTGGCGGGAAATTTGGCGCCTGGAATTTTGACAACCGCGTTTTTCTGCATTCCAAATTAGGCGATAAATAGCCTAATAATAATATTGAGGGTTACCTCCTCCTCCGCCAATTTGCTAACAAACATTTGTTGCACGGGCGTGAATAGGTTGCTATAGCCTTAACAGTTACCAGGTTAGTTTTGCCCCATGTATAGATGGGAACGTTAAAAGGGCTATAGAAGGCTTTTTATTATATTTAGGACACAAAGTCGAAATATTTCTTTTACTCGTATTCCATGAAATTTCGTTGTCTAATACATGCTATAAATGTTTATTTTCGGACACGTCAAGCAAAAGTGAATATTTTTTAAGTACTTCAAGCACATGGACCTACAGTTTTCAAAGGAATCCAAGCTTCAGTCACCTAGGCTCTACGCATAGGCCTACGCAGAAATTTCGTAAGGGAGGTTACAGAGCTACAACTCACATATTCCTATGTTAAATATACAAAATTTCATTGCAATGGGGGTTACAACCCCCATCAACACCCCCTGCGTACGCCAGTGTCTCTAGGGCGGTTTGTCAACCGCCTTGCCTCGATTATATCGGTTAGAGACAGGTTCTCCTGGAATTTGTCATCTATTTTTCTACTCATTTTCATGAACATTCCGCAATGGAATATATTATTATTATATATTATTATTATTGGAATATTCTAAAAAGATAATATTTGTGAATATGCTGAAAAGCTGAGACGCTAAGTATCCAGGGGCGGACTAGGACCTTTCAAAGGGCGCATACCTTGGATTACCTACCAGAAGGCGTCAGTCTTTGTCCATTCAGAGGCGTAAGGCCTATCGCCCATGAGGGCGCACTGGCCCGCCCCTGCAAGCATCTAAATAACATCTGTATAGCAAATGTCAGTGACGAAGCCGCGTATTTTTAAACGTGAAAATATTTATGAATGAACCTTGATTTTCAGGCACTGAAATCTTTCAACATGTTAAAGAAAATAGAAATAATTTAGTGATGTTCTCCTATGGAAGCTACAAGATATCATTAGTCCAGTGATTAATGATTACTTTAAATGTAATTTTATAGTTGCCAACAACATGCCGCATCGTTTAGATAGTGTACTAATGCTCTTCACAATTATGCCATAATCATTACAGTCTAGCATCGATTTAACGATTTTCAGGGGACTAGTGAAAATCGTTAAATCGAGGGAACAGATTTATCGGAACCCATGACGAACTCACGGCGGGGAAGATGGGTCCCGGGCCCTTTCTTGGGACTGAAAATTTACATGTAAAACACGTTAAAACTAGCAACTGTTGTATAAAAAAGATAACTTTTTTTATATTTTCGGTTCTCCTCCGAGCAGAAATTCTGGGCGCGCTGTTGATCGGAACTGAAGTAGTTTGCTTGAATGTTTTATGGCGCAAGAGCATCCGGGCTATACTGCGCCAAAAGGAACTAAGAAGTAAGAAAGTAACGAAAAGGGAAATCATAAAAAAGCTTAAAGGCGTTCTGAAGAATACATGTTTATTTTAAAAAACGTAAGACGCCAATACGTACATAATTACTACTTCGAAAAGAAATCTTTGACGTTTGTTTTAATATTTCTTAAGATTTGGTATTTAACTTTACTTTTTCTATTTCTTTTCAATGCATCGAAAAGACCATTTTTGACGTCAAAACGTAGTAAATATTTCTTTGCTCACTGTAAACCAGCGTTCGCTTCAATCGACTTCATTCAATTGAAGTTAATTAACTGACCACAGTTGATTTTCTGAATTTCTACTTGCAGCTACAGGCTGATGATGAAATCAGAGGTGGACACTGGGGGGAGGTCACAAGTGTCATGACTCCCAAATATATTTTTTCACTGCAAAAAATTCCAGCTTTCATGATAAATGAAGGGTGTTATTCCAAGACCATGGCAAATTCTGTCCTTAACCCCCCAAATGTCTGTATCCGCCCCTGGAAAAAACGTTATTATTAAATCGAAGAAAATACAACACTGGACTCAATATTACTCAGTTTAGCCCAATAAAAACATTCGTTAAATGGACGTTAAGCAGTAATAATATTAATTTGATATACGATTTTTTAAAAAATGAAAAGTTATTCACAAGTAAATTTGTAGAGACCAGGCCCTCATCTTAAAAAAAATAATTTACCGGCCATGGTCTCACAAAGGTTGAGAACCAGTGACCTACGGTTCGGTAGTGGGGAAAAATGAAAAGTTTGATATTATAAGGAGTCGAGCTCCCTTTTGGCAAATCCATCAAACTGCGTTTATTGGAAATGCAAAATTGGATTTAAAACATAATACGCACAAAATGTAAGTTGTGCTTTCGAATACGTCCACTGTTCAAACAAAATAGATTGAAACTAATTGAGTCTCATTTATTTTCCTTTTTAAACATTCACAGATAATGTCAATTGTCTGTCATTCAGGCTCTACCATCGCGTGAAATAACAAAAGACAATACAATGTTTTATTCTTGCGTCATTGAAATCCAACAAATCGACAAAGGACAAGGAGGTGTTAAGCAAGCTTTCAAGGACATTTCGCTCTTTTCATTAAAACATCATACATGATAGCAAGCTAGAAATCTCTCGTCTAAAAACGTACAAGTGCGATTTTAGCGCACTTTCTTTAAACGCATATTGAATTCCCTTGCTCAGGCTTGTAGTCAAGATGAAGGGGCAACTCAGGCACCCATGAGTACAAATTAATTGCCACAGGAGCGGCAGAGAATTTAGATGATATCGCACCCTTGCGACGAAAGTGTTACAACTCAAAATTCGGTGAAAATGACAATGTTACATTACAACCAGATGTAGAAAACAGCGCTGCATCCTGCCGTGCAAAACGTTAGGCCATAAGTTATTCGGATTTCCACAAGTTGGCACATGTCATTAGATGAACACAACATCCCTCAATTTAGCCAGAAACATTTTTATATTTTCTAAAAATTAGGATTTTTTGAGTAATAACACTTTCGTTGCAAGGGTGCTGCGATATGTCACTTCAAATTTGATGCTTCTCATGGGGTTGTTGTTGTTGTTGTTTTTTTCAGTTTACTGCAATTACAAATACCATAATATAGTGGTTTGTTTGTTTGGCTTTTTTATGGCGCAAGAGCATCTGGGCTATACTGCGCCAAACATGGTAAAATCAAAGACTGTAGTAAAACCCAGTACTTTTTAAAAATTTAAAAACATGCGTATGGTCAGCATGGTCATTTAAAATGTCAGACAGTGATGAAGAGTTAAAAGTAAGAGTGCGAGCAAGTCTATGATAGGGGCATTGACTCAAAATGTGTAAAACACGGATGGGTTCATTGCACATTTGGCAAATTGGTGCTGGTTTTCCTTCCAACAGATGTCTATGGGTGAGATGGGAATGCCCAATGCGAAGTATCGCAAGGAGAACCTCCTCTTTCCGATTTTTACAGTATGAGGAGGGCCAGTTACCAATTGTATGTTTAATATTATTCAATTTGTTATTGGTTTGATGATCCCATTCCTCCTGCCACCTTTGATTCACACAGGTCTTGATAATTGGTTTCAGGTCAGAGAAAGGAAGAAATTGGCTAGAAGCAAGTGGTGAGTTCGTTGCCCTTGCAGCTGCATCAGCAGCCTCATTCCCTTTCATTCCAATGTGAGCAGGGTTTCCAGCAGACAGTGGACTTGCGTTTTTACGAACTCGTGGGAACCGTAAAAGAAGTTCGTAAAAGGCAACCCTTATGTGTTACATATTCAAAGAAAATTAGTAATTCTTGTTTGTTTGATAACAACCCTTCGAAAACTATATTATTCCATAGAGCATTGATTCTCAATAGGTGACCCGTAAACAGTAAAAACTGGCCCGGCTACGAAAGATAAGAAATTGAATTTTTTTTTCTGGAGGGGGCTAAAGCTCTTATCTGAATGCTATTTTATTGAAACAGAAAATTTCTAGGAGGTAAGCTCTCTAGCTCCCTCCTAATCCGCGTAAGATAATTTCAATTTTCCTATCTCCAGGCCCGCCAACCGAAATAAAAGATACGAAGTGGCCCGTGGTGAAAACTAATTGTAAACCACTGCTATAGAGTTAATGTTGGCAAGCATCTCAGAATTATCTGCTTAAAAAAAAAAAAGACGCAGCCACGGCAGTCATTCTGTGGGTTAATTTATCGTAGGTCTTGAAATCAGGAGTGTAGTCGTAAATTAAACAGTACCAGGAGGCTGTCCTTTGTGGTATTTTTTTTGGGGGGGGCGGGGCTTGAGGAACAGAATGTGGTGCGGGAAGGAGGTTAAACAAAAAAGCAGTGGCGGAAAGGCGTTCCGACTCCTCTACACCCCTGCTTGAGATGGCCTCGGCACATTCTTCTTCCTCATCGAATTGTTCTTCAGCACTCTCGTTCACTTCATTGACAATTTCATCATGGGCGCCCCGAGGGGGTGCGCTTGCACCCCTTGGCTTATGAAAAAATGGGGGGGGGAGAGGACTGAATCCACAAAAAACTATAGTCCAGCAACATTATTCTGTTGGAAGTTTTCCTGGACGCACCCCCCATGCATGCTTATACATTGTCATCTACAATCAGAAAGTCCTGAAAAGTCAAGTCTTCAGGAAGTTGAGAGTCCCTCCGACGAAGTTCCTGCATCAAAGCTTCGTATGTACTGGCGTCATCCTCAGAGGTTTTTGTTGGTTGTATTTTTATGGCGCAAGGACAACAATGGTGATTCTGCGCCAAGGAGGTTTTTACAGGCCTACTGGAACTGCGAATACTCGTGTCGAAACGAGTTAGCAACCGTTGCTTGGCAGACGTCATTCCATGCGCTGACAGATGTATTGACAGAGTACATGGAACCCGTATCTTTTTCAAGTTCCAGGTTCGAAATAACCCTTTTCTGAAGCATCCGCCTCTACTTTTGTTTAAAACAATGGATAATATCCAAATTCATGGATTGTCTAATCAGTTGCAGTTTTGGAATCCGTTCAAATGTTCGGTGTAAAAAGTGACCAAGCTGAGTTCACAAAAAAGAGTTTTTTGAAATTTCAGTTCGTACATGGGGATACTTTTATGGACCAGCTTATTTGTTCGTAAAAACGAATAATTCAGAAATTGGAGGGTTGTAAAAACACGAGTACACTGTATTTGCATATATCCATGTTTGTATTTTAAAATTTATGCATGTAGAATTGGGTGGAAGGGGAAGAATTTGGCCCACGCGGCGCTATTATGCCTAATGGCCCATTTGGAAAATCATAACTGTCTACAAGGAAAAAGTTAATGCTCATTAAAACTTAGCACCTTTTTATATAAATATTATACATATATGTATATATCTACAAATATATCAATGGGGCAACTGGGGCCGTGCCCCGCTGGCCCGAGCTTGGCTAGAGACAAGAGTGGATCTAGGATGTTATTACGGGGCACCCAGGTCTGTAGCCAAACTAAAGAAAGTAGGAGTGGCCCACGGAGCTATATAGAACAATCCCGATTACTTTGTACTCCATATGCCCGTTGCCTTGACTCCAGTTGGGCCCTGCGGTGGCGCAGTGTGGTAACGCGTTCTCCTAGTGCGCCGCTAATCCGGGTTCGACTCCCAGCAGTGCAAAAAGAACGCTTACTCAGAGATCTCATAAAGATCGCACTGCTCACTGTAGTCCGGGGTTTGGTTCCCTAGGCCTTAAGAGGTTCGGATTCCTCGGAAAACAGTAGGTCCCGGCGCAGCATGACCACTGTAGTCTTTGAGCCGTAAAACCAAAAAACAAACAAACAAATTGACCCAGTTGCCCCTTCATCTTGGGCCCCCCACTGTGAAAATTTTTAGTTTTGGACTATTAAATAGTTTAGGTAAATGTTGTTATATTACTAGCCTTCCCTTATACTCACCAAAATATTTAATTTACGACAATGAATTAAAGCTGGGCTTTTCTTTAATTAAACTATATGGTTTAAGGTAAGTTATAGTTAAGTATGACAGAAGTATAAGCTAGTAAAGGAGACATGCAATAACCAAAAACGATAATTTACAATGTAATTAATAGAACAAGTTTAAATTTAAACTACAAAAACATCGTAATTATTTTACTATTTTTATAATAAGCGACTTTTTAAAAAACTTGAAGTTTATAGTGCAAAGTCAAGCCATCTTGGTTTCTTTGAAAATCTGTCACTCACTTTATTTACATCAATATGAAGATCTCTGTGAGTGTGTATTAAAAGTCTCTTCTGTCATCCGCGTTCGAAGCCAAGTTTGACGGCGCTTCGAGGATAAAAAACTACGTTCTGCTGAAGCAAGACTTACTGAAAACGTAGATTTATGGGAAAACGTCTGGATTGCATATTTTCAAGACTTGAAGACTTTGGACGCCAATGTAATACTTTTATCACAGTCGTAACAAACACGCAAATTATTCTTCGTCGTCCTTTTCTTTTCCCCTACTTAACCCTGAAAAGGGAGGATCCACCAATGACTACAGGTCCACCTTTACTGATTAAACACCGACATTTTTGAAAAGATGTACCACAGGGTTTCCACTCAGCATGGGGGGGGGGAGAGAATCCCTGATTTGATTTTTCCAGATCTTTTCGGACAAAATTCCTCGAGTGATAGCAAACAAAACTTCGAACTTCGGTTTCTGGGAAAATAACCTCATGTGTTCGCGTGAAATTTAACCATTCAGAACAGGTTAAGAAGGTTTCCCTGACTTTTACAGGTTTGATCAAAAAAAGTTTTCCCTGATTTTCAGGGACGAGTTCAAATTCCCTCACAATTGATTTTCCAGATTGCGTGTGGACCTCCTGTGTACATAGTAGAGGAGTAAAGCGTTTATAGATCATGCAAAAAACTCACACGTGTTCAAATCCTGCGAGTACCGCAGGCTTATCTTTTTTCTAGTGATTTGCATGTCGTGTTTAGTTCCCCAGGAGCATTCGAGCTTCGTATGCCAGGTTTAGTGACCTAGGAATATCCGAAGTTCGTGTGCCGGGTTTAACTCCCCTGGAACATTTGAGGTTCGTGTGCCGGGTTTAATTCCCTAGGAATATCCAAGGTTTGCATGCCGGGCATAATTCCCTAGGAATACCCGAAGTTTATATATGCCGGATTTAATTCCCTAGGACTATACGAGGCTCGTATTCTGGGTTTATTCCCTAAGAATATTCAAAGTTCGTATGCTGGGTTTAATTCCCTAGGAATATTCGAGGTTCGTATGCCAGAACAAACAGTGATTTCGACATCGCCGTAAGGTTTAAACACACGACGTTTCGGGAGCCAACTGCTCCCTTTGTCAAGTGAAGGCAGAATGGCCCAGCACCCACCATTTAGTCAACAATCCGGCGTCTGACAGATCATCAGATAACAGATGTTCGACAGTCATTTATCATAGGGGCAACATGTTAGATGATTGGTATCACACAATACATTTAATACCAAATAACAATATCAATCAACGTTTATTGGCGTAGTGATACCAACGCCGATGGTATGGCGTGATTAGATGGTGAAACGTTCGAAAGAAAATAAATATTTCTGCGTTCGGTGGGACCTGAACCCACGACCTTCCACTTGCCGGGCGGAGGCTCTCCCTACTGAGCTACGAACGGCAACGTTTAATCACTTTATGAAGACTATTTACTGATGCCGGTTATTTCACAGAATGGTGCAGTACATGATTACTTTTTAAACCAAGTTATTAAGAGACCGGTATTATTATTATTAATACATTTAATATCATTCAAGCATGTGTACTTGGGAGTAGAATCCAAACCTATCGGGTAGGTTAATTATTCTAAGGCGAGCACCACTGATTTTAAATTTCTGTATTGCTCTTTTTGTTGGACTATTCAATCTCCATTACAACTGACAACAAACGCAGATAAACTTATGACCTCTTTCTCCTGAATTTTGTATTGATTTACTGTATATGTATATATATATGTGTGTGTGTGTACTTGGAGAAAATTCAATCCAATTATTTCAATTATAATTGTGTGAACATGGCTTTGAAAATTGGTGATACGCGAAATATAAAAATTGAAACCGAAATTTATAAAGAAACATGAAATTCAAATTTTCAATCAATTTATTATCTTACATGTTGAACAAGTTTACAAAAAACTTCAATCTTACAAAGCATCTCGGAAAACTGCACATTGTACAAGTAACACTGAAATAAAGAAGGGTCGACAAACAACTCAAAAAACACAAAATAATACATATGAAATAGTGTTGTTCTCATCGGTGAACATAAAATGAAAAAAACAGTTTCAGGAAATATTTGGTTTCCTCGACAATGAGTCTACTCATCATACAAAACCTCCAATGTAAAAAACATGTAAATTTTAAATTCTTTATATATCCTGCAACAAATGATGAAATTTAAAAAAAAAAAGGAAATAAAATGAATATTATTTCTATCTAATGGAACTCATTAGATTTTCCATCTAATGGAAGGCATTAGATGGTTGTTTGCATTTCACAGTACAAGGATCCAATTTCAAGGGACCCGAATCACTTCAAATCAGTCACCTTAGATTTTGTGATTTTAGAATGAAGGGACATAAAAAGACCTGCTGCATCAGGATTTGAAGTTTATCAAACCTTTCCTGTCAGAGGAAGCAAATTCCGGATTACTTCTATAATACCATTAGTAGTCAACCCTGGGTTAATTATACGATAGACGAATGTTCTGGCAACATGCTAGTGTAGAGCAATGGATCTACATTCTTTCGAGGAAACCGAATCTCTTAAGGCCTAAGGAAACGAACTCCCAAACATAATGTCAGTCGGTATGCATTTCTTTTCACCATTGGGAATCAAATACAGATTGGCGGGCTGCTGGATGAATTGTGTGACATCACATTTTTTGTTTTTAAGACACAAAGATACGCCTGATTACCAGCAGATATTTGTGTGTATATGCAATCTGTATTTTGTAAGATGTACCTTTCTAAGGTATAACACAATTGTAAAAAACCACAAAGCCAAAGGGGCAGGATTTTTATTTTTCTTTTTTTCCTTGGGGAATTTTTATAGTCTTTTTATAACGAAACAATACAGAGTTTCACCAGGAGATTCCATAACAAACAGTTATTTCGACACTGGCGTAAGGTTTAAAAACACGACGTTTCGGGAGCCAACTGCTCCCTTTGTCAAGTGAAGGCAGAATGAAGAGTTCGTGAAAGTCCTAAGCTTATATACCCGCATGTTGGGAATCCTCATCTGACGTCATCTGGTGCGGAGCAGTTCCAGCTGGGGAAACCCTGTGGAAATCCCCTGCACCCGGCGATGTCCAGGCGAAAACCTTCGGTTTGGCAAAAATCCTGTAAGGTTCTGGTAGAGGTTTTATGATGTTTATTGCACGACTCCTCAAACCGTAGGTTTCCCATGATTCCAGAAAAAGTCTACTCCCCAGATTCGTCACATTTTGATGTAATATTTTCATCGAATGCCAATCTGGTTCGTGACCCTCCCTGAAGACATGTTCAGCCAACTGGTTTGAATTGTCTCCCCTAGCTACCGCACGCATATGCTCCTTCCCTCGTAGACGTATCGATCTTCCCGTCTGTCCAACATACACCTTGTCACGGTCTCCACACGGTATTTGGTAAATAGCACCAGATTTTTCCTCCTCAGGGACGCGATCCTTAACTTTAAGTAATAGATCACGCAGGGTGTAGACAGGTTTGTAGTAGGTCTTAACATTCACACAACTGAGAATTCGAGACAGTTTTTCTGAGACACCCGCCACATTTGGCAAAACCACTGATGTCTTCCTGGTCTCATCTTCTACATTCCTGTTTCCACCACTAACACCACATTAGTTACGAGCGATAAATTTAGTCGGGTAACCTTTCTTTTTCAACACGCTTTTGTTGCGTCGTAGTTCAACATTGCTAAGGTCATCATTACAACAATGTGTAAAGGCTCGTCGGTTCAAGGCTCTAATTACAGATGCTTTGTGTGATGCCGGTTGATGAGAACCAAAGTCAAGATACCTATCAGTATGTGTTGGTTTCCTAAACACCGTAGTCAACAGTCGCATAACCCCATCTCTATTTATCCGAACATCTAAGAAGGGTAATGAACCGCTATCTTCTTCCTCTAACGTAAATTGGATATGAAGGTTTAAAATATTCAAATAGAGATGAAAATCAGAAACTGAAGATCTTGGCAGGATAACAAACGTATCTCTATATGAAATTAAATCGTAATCTCTATTTGAACAGCTTGAACCCTCATATTCAATTTACGTTAGAGGAAGAAGATATCGGTTCATTACCCGTCTTAGATGTTCGGATAAATAGAGATGGGGATGGGCGACTGTTGACTACGGTGTTTAGGAAATCAACGCATACTCTTAGGTATCTTGACTTTCGCTCTCATCACCCGGCGTTACACAAAGCATCTGTCATTAGAGCCTTTCACCGACGAGCCTTTACACATTGTTGTAATGATGACCTTCGCAATGTTGAATTACGACGCAACAGCGTGTTGAAAAAGAACGGTTACCCGACTAAATTTATCTCTCGTAACCAATGTGGTGTTAGTGGTGGAAACAGGAATGTAGAGGATGAGACTAGGAAGACATCAGTGCTTTTGCCATATGTGGTGTGTGTCTCAGAAAAGCTGTCTCGAATTCTCGGTCGTGTGAATGTTAAGACCTACTACAAACCTGTCTACACCCTGCGTTATCAATTACTTAAAGTTAAGGATGGTGTCCCTGAGGAGGAAAAATCTGGTGCTATGCACCAAATACCGTGTGGAGACTGTGACAAGGTGTATGTTGGACAGACGGGAAGATCAATACGTCTACGAGGGAAGGAGCATATGCGTGCGGTAGCTAGGGGAGACGATTCAAGCCAGTTGGCTGAACATGTCTTCAGAGAGAGTCACGAACCAGATTGGCATTCCATGAAAGTATTACATCAGAATGTGGCGAATCTGGGGAGTAGACTTTTTCTAGAATCATGGGAAACCTACTGTTTGAGGAGTCGTGCAATAAACATCGCAAAACCTCTACCAGAACCTTACAGGATTTTTGCAAAACCTCGAGTTGGGGGTGTTCATCTGACATCGTCGGGTGCGGGGGCTTTCCCGGCGAGGGTTTCCCCGATTGGGGTTTCCCCAGCTGGAAATGCTCCGCACCAAATGGCGTCAGATGGGGATTCCCAACATGCGGGTATATAAGCTTAGGACTTTCACAAACTCTTCATTCTGCCTTCACTTGACAAAGGGAGCAGTTGGCTCCCGAAACGTCGTGTTTTTAAACCTTACGCCAGTGTCGAAATAACTGTTATAATTTTTTTCCGACACCCATACTTGAGCTCTTAAATGTATAGGGGAAAAAGAGACCCTGGTTTTGGGTCAAACCAGGATCTCCACATTAGATCTGGAATGCCTTAACCACTAGGCCACCATGACACAGGAATGATACTCTCTTTTTCTACGTACATAAGGTTTTGTAAGATATTATTATCCTTCTCAGGGATTACAGAATTGCTAAATGGTCAACACACACTGCCACCAGGACATTTTTTTTTGGGGGTGGGGGGGGATTTTTTGATACTTACCTTTTCCGACACACATGCTTGAGCTCAAACTAGAGCTTTTTAATGTACAGAAGAAAATGGGTGATGCCTCTTTTTTTCCTACACATTAAAAAGTTTTAGTTTGAGCTCAAGTATGTGGTGTCAGAAAAAAACATTACTGTCTCTAAAAATTCACCAAAAAAAAAAACTACAAAAAGTAGGCTCCAGTGATTTTGAGTTAATCATTTAGCAATTCTGTCATCCCTGAGAAGGGGCTGTTATCCTATAAGACTACATGCAAGGAGAAAGGGAGCTTCATTCTTGGTGGTCTGCGGTCAAGGAACTCCAGATCTAATGGAAAATAAATTGCTGGTCCCATGACGTGTTGTTACGGGGACTCCACTGTATAAAACTGTGGCCAAATGGGGACTCCACTGTATAAAACTGTGGCCAAATGGGCACTAACAGCTAAGACACTACCACCCAAGAAATCGAATGTAAGCAGGATATACCAGAGATAGGCACCTGTGGAATGACACAAAAGGACTGAATTGGAAATATGTTTGTTTGTTTGGATTTTTTTATGGCGCAAGAGCATCTGGGCTATACTGCGCCAAGAATCGGAAATACGAGCAACAACAAAGGTAACAGATGTGACAAGCAAAATACATGATTCAGGAATGAGATAAAACAGACATACTCGTATGATAAAAGGGGAGAAGACTAATGCTTGTTTGTTTGGATTTTTATGGCGCAAGAGCATCTGGGCTATACTGCGCCAAAAAAGGACTAATGAAGACAGATGCAGGAAAACTAGTGATGAATATGGAAGTGAAGGGAAAGAAAGGCTAAAAAGAGAACTGGTGAATGATGATACAAGAGAAAAGTACCTGAGAGGACTAGAAATGCTGAGAAAACTCCTCAAACGCAATGAACCAAAATAAAATGGGATGAGATTCAGAAAAAAAAAATTTACCAATTCTCAGCAACATGAAACTTCAAAGTAGTCTCTTATGTTTAGTGTTCCAAGTTGGTCTAAATTTCAATATTTATAGAAAATTTGTCAGTTTAAAATCCTATGACATAAGATGAGGGTATAACACTTGATGTATTATGCTTCTATGACATCTAAAATTTATGGACATTGAGTTCTTAAGATATCCTTTCATAACACAGGGGAAAATATTTCACTTTTCCATCAAAAGCCACCGAGTATTATCCTCTTATGGGTTCAACGAAATTTTGTTTGCGGGAAAAATGACTTCATGTTTATGGAATATTTAACTATTCAAAACAGAAATTAGGACGGTCCCCACCCCGATTCTTTCCGGTTCGGCCAAAAATTTCGCTGTTCTCTAACTCTTAGTTACCATTTCATATTCCATGACGAATTCCAGATCCCCCAGGAATGTATAGGAACCCGGAAGTTCTATACTATTAACTGTTCCCTGAAGTTCTATACTATTAACTGTCCCTGAAGTTCTATACTATTAACTGTTCCCTGAAGTTGCATAGGAAAGCACTTCCAACCTGTATGTGTATGTTGGTAATTGCAGAGCTAGAGTAATACTAAAAGGCATGTACACTGCTTGACAGAGACAACGAAACACCATGAAGATTTGGTTGTACAATTAAGCAAATTTCAAGAAATGTGCAGCTGTACAGTTGATGTGAATGATCGGCAATGCATGCTTGTCATGTGATTAGGTAGTGGGATAAAAGAGGTGGAAAGAAAAGGTAAGCCAAGACCTGTTACTCTCTCTCGGCGAGGGAACCCATTTTTCAAACAGTTTTTCATCACAAAATACACTTATCAATGTAGAGATACCTGGCTGACGACAATGATGTCAGTTTCAGTAATCAAATGATTTCACGAGGGGTTTTGTTATAAGCCTACAAACGGCTGGTTGGTCCTTCTTTGGAGTTGGTGCATCTAGACAGACAATGGCACACCTGGATTGTCATATCTGAAAGCATGCGGTGGTAGCCCCATAATCCACCACTAGCAACATATTGCAGCATGTTGAAGATGTATCGGATGCTCTAGTATCCACAAGAACAATTTCGTAATGATTGACCAAAAGTGACTTATGGTCATGGCACCCTTCACAAAGACTGCCGTTGACGCAAAATCACCAAAACCAAAGATTGCAATGGTACCAGAATAGCGCATCTTGGACGATTGAATGGCACAGGACTGTGTTCAGCGACAAATGTCATTTGTGTTTCACCAGTGACAGTCACCAAAACACATTTTGCAGGCGACGTGGAGACAGGTCCAATCCTACGGCAACCGTTGAATGTGATGCTACTCAACAACATGGTTTAGGATGTCATCCACATGGATTTCCGGTCACGTCTGGTTCGTATTAGAGGCACAATGATGGCACGATGATATATGAGTGAAGTACTGCAGCCGGTTGCACTTCCCTACCTTCAGGGATTGTAAAATCCTATCTTCTAGCAAGATAACACTCGAATGCACATGGCAATCAGCAGCAGACAATCCCTGTAAGGTAGCCAATTGCTTCCTAGACCAACGAGGTCTTCAGATCTTTCACCAATCGAGTATGTGTATGAGACAAGATTGGCTGTCATTTGCTTGATCTACCTCAGTCTCAATCAGAGGATGATGGTTGAATGCATTTGGTCCTCCATCCTTCGGGATATCATCCACTTACTGATCTCATCTGTACCTCAAAGGGTTGCTCTGTGTATCACCACAAGAGGTGGTAATATTTCATACTGACCCTGCTGTATAATGTATCGCTGTTTTACATAATCTTTTTTAAATCAAAATCACTTATTTCAATAAGTAGTCTATGTCAATTTTCATCCCATTCTACTCATTATTTCGTGGTGTCGCATTTTCTCTATTAGACAACATATTTATTAAATGTTACAAAATCCAATAAAATTGTTCACACAAATGAGGGAGGTGATACAAGGTAGCAAATGCTACATATCTCGACAGATTACATAGATCAAATGCAGTTCCCCAATTTTTTTTACACATTTCATTTCAATGTAATAATGAATTTCATGTTCAGTTTTGCACATAACATTCAACATGTACTTATTGTTGATCATTTAACAATAAAACCAAAAACATAACTTTACAAACCTTTGATAAAGAAAATATATGTTCCTTGTTATAAAGTAACGATTCTCTAACACTGTCTTCTAGAGAGAAAAACAGACCAATGAGGAATCATAAATATTTTTATGATCCAGAAAACATTTACAAAACCAAATACAGTCAAACCTCATTAATGTGAACACACCTAACACAAATCACATTTAACACAAACTATTCCGTGTCAAATTTGAATAACTTAGTAATATGATTCCAGCCCATCCAGATAACACGAACAAACTGTTTGCCACCACAAGTATTCACGTTAATGAAGTTTGACTGAGAGCATATATATATTCTTTTAATGAAAGCATTAGAAAAATTACAAAACTTGTGTATGGAAAAAAAAAAGAAAGAAAGAGAGAGACATGACTGCCATTTGTTTATTTTGTGATGGTTTGTGTATTATGACGTAAGAACAGCTATGATTGTGTTGTACCAGAACCTGCAGTATTCTGACAAATCCAAAATTTTTTGCTAGGGAATCGAACTCTGGACTGTGGATCTGTAGAAAAAACTGCAAGTACGGATACCTGCTAGAATCAAACATGGATTATGCGCAGGGTAGCTGAATGCATTACTACTATGCCACAACAGAGCTAATTTTGAAAGAGATTTCAATGCTTCCGATTCATATAAAAGTACAAAAGATTAATTTTAAATTCTAAAGGCATCCATAGATTGAACTACACAATGACAAAAGTAGACAGATCGTAAAACCATCTTGTGAAGGATGTTAGCAAAGACGCAGTGATGATGATAGTTTTCTTAACGACGAATGTTATCAAAAAACTAACACCAAGTCTATTAAATATGTGAAAAACACTTTCCCCTTTTAGTAGAAACCTCAGCAATAGAAGATTCTACACAAATAGATCATTATCTATGGCATTTTAAAACCTGATTATTAAAATTATAAAAACATTTCCAAAAATGTCCCTACTAAATCAATTCTCAGTGTTTCAGTTCTCTTTCAATCAGTAAATTTCAAATTCCAAAGTCCACCATTTCTAATTCACTTTCAACCAGTAAACTTCATATTCCAAAACCCAATCACTTGTGCTCCAACTATTTTACACTACACCAGTCTACTGTACAACCAGTCTCGTCTCCACTTGCCAATTTGATATATGTAGCTATATGAAGAATACAGCTACATATATTAAATTGGCAAATGAGGCGAGACTGATATATGTAGCTATATAAAGAATATGAGTTGCAGTTGACGTTTCGTGGGTGTAAGAGCACGCACACTTGGAATAAATATCTATTATCCGTTAAATATGCTTCTTGAGTTGCAGCAACTTCTACAAACAAGACTAAGATGCCTTTCATGGAATAAGGCTATAGTACAAGGCTGTTGTCTCTTATATAGAAAATTCAAAATTCAATTTATTGTTAACTCTAATTATTTAAATAAATGTGTCATTATCACCAGCACAACAAGATGATACCAAAAGGGCAACCATCCTTAAAATAACTGTTTCGTTTCTGAAATTGACAAGTTTTTTTAATTCTACAAACTAACAAACATTTGCAAATAGCTACATACATGGCACCACTATGAATAAAAATCATGCACACACACATATGTACAAAAATTGTATATTACAAATAGCAAAAAAATTACAAAAATCGTAAAATTTTCAATCATCTGGAAAAGTATATGAATATACAAAGTATGAGCGTAGTATGATTGCCAATTTTAGAGTTGTAGAAGCTCAACCATGGAAGTGTAATGTTCTATAACATTGAAAAATATTTCGAATAATTACAAAATTGTGTAATAAAATTCTATATCAACACAAAAAAAAAAGTCCAGAGCTTCCTTTTTTTTACGACGTACATGATAATGATGAAATTTGTTAACTGCGATGAGAAAACGTCAATATTATTATTAAGGTAATGTAGTTTGTAATTCTACTAGTACTACTATAGTTTGTAGTTCAGCATGTAGTTCTTTGTTCAACGAATAAATACACGAATATTTTTGCATGGGACCCAAATCTAAATATGGCCTCCAGATCCGAATTCATTTACATGAGCGTTCGCTGCCATTTTTGGACCCAACCCATGAGTTTAAGCTTGAGCAGTTGTATCCGTATAAGTACAGAAGACTCCCTCTTAACTAGCAATAATGGGACCGAGGCCCTGACCGAATTAATCGATTAGTCTGAAAATTGAGCTGTTCATAGAAAAGGAGTGATCAAATTCAGGTATTCTAAACTGGTTAATTTCCACATGATATGATTTTTATCCAAATAAGAAAAGATAGGCAGTGACAAAATGGTATAGCACCATTATAAAAACTATGGCCGAAAAACCTTGAACGCTCTTTAAATGGAGACGGACTGATGAAGCAGCAGTCAATCAAAGCAAGACTGGTTAAGAGAGTTTCATGTACTACAAAATATTAAATTTATTAATAAATTACAGCTAACATTAACTGATATTAAAAGAACGTTGAATTTAAATGATGAGTGCCCAAAAACTTTAAATTGTGCCTGCAGATTTTACTTGGTAATTAATTAACAGACTTTGATATATATTAAATTTATAATTAAACTCTGTTTTTTCTCTCTTCAAAATGCTTTAAATAATCTTTATAAAAAAAATGGAGGTGATTTTTTGCTTTAAATTGTATTAACAAAAAGAGTTCTGCACCTGGTACTAAACTGTCAAACGCATATAAAATACACTGCTCCCAATCAACATTGCCCCACGCACCCAGTGTGTTTTCCTCTGAGTGAGGTAATCTTAATATCTATTTAATTTTTTAGATATTAAGATTACCTCTGAGTGAGGTAATCTTAATATCTAAAAAATTAAAATTGCCTCATCCATAATTGAAAAAAAAAATGTTTCTGGGTGTAGCAATTTTAATATGAAACAGATTGCAATTACTCTGTGCATAGAGGAGGAATAGGAATGAATAGGGCAATTCAGATTTGATCCACATTTAAATTATCCTATCCGGTATTAATTGTTTATGGGTGAAGTGATTTTAATGTACGGCAGAGAGAGAGAGATCACAATTGTCCCAACAAAAAAAGAAGGTGTTTGCCGATGAGGTAATTTGGATTTGTTGGCTACTGAAATTTGCTCCTCGCAGAAGGAGTGGGGGAAAATGTGGGTGGAGCAATTTTGATGCAAAGCAGCGTATAAAGAGTATATTTTGCAATAAAAATTAAACAAAATGCAAATGACCATTTAAAAATTTTACAACCTGAAAATTCTCTCACATGGAGATGTATTCATAACTGATCTATGTATTTCTTTCCTTTTTTTTTAATGTTCAGGAGAAGAGAAAATAAAGCATGCCGAAATATTTGTGTGTTTGTCTTTCACTAAGTCTGTATCACGGCACCAATAAATTACTTCCACAACACTGTTCGAGTACTTGGTAATGTAAATATACAAGTGGTGATGATGACTTTGCAATTGACGAAATCACTCAACTAAACTTCACTGAAAATAAGTTGTTCGACGTCGAGGAGCCACATCTTTACTTGGGCTGTCTAAAGTCCACATTCGTGTGGACTGGCCAAGGCTATCATACACCGCATCACTTGGAGAAATGCGGCCATGGGATAGTGGAGTATTGTGACCATGAGAAAGATTAGAAAGTTGCCGAAAGGATGAATTCGGAGATGGTGTAAAATGAGCTAAAAGAAAACAGACACTTATGTACTTGTAAACTAACCAATTGTTTAGCACTTACGCCTTAAATACAATAAAAGTCATTTAATACACACAAAATAAATATATTAGCACTCAAAACTAAAACATAGAAGTCAAATTTTGCCCTTTTTTTTTTTTAAATGCAGTCAATACGTTTAAGTAGATCTACACTGAAGGGACAAATTATTATGTACACCCCAGTAACAACGAAGCAGCAGTATTGCAGTAAATAAATCGTGATGTCTGTGGAAACTGGGATGGGCTATAAATACAGTAGGTCCTTGTGAAGTGAAAAAGAACTGCTGAATCATGAGTCAAAACAAAGGTGTAGGCAAATTCAATCAAGGCTAAATAGTAGGCACTAGGAAAGATACATGTTCCAAACACGCAACCCACTAAACTTCTGAAATTCCTGAAGCAAATTGTCACAATTCAATGATCACCTTACTCGCAGGACAACAACCACATAGAAAATCTATAAAACATACATATGGGCTGTTTGCAATTCCCCCACTTTCTGTACCTGTTCTATTCCGATAGCAATACCCCCATCTGTTTTTCAGAATCTTGTCGGTTTCTCACGATGATATTTGATGTTATGCATGCAAAAGGTGGTGCAACACACACTATTGAGAAAGTGCACATAACAAGTCTTGATTTACTTTTGGCAAATGTGTACACCCAGTTACAATTTTCATGTTATTATACAGTAAAACCTTGATTCATCATTCCTGGGTCTGTTGTTTTCCCACATTCATCACTCAATCCCTGACTCCTGAAAAAGTCCTATTTACACACTGTAAAAACCAACCCACCTGTGACGCCTTCGAATTTTCAGAATATCCGAGCTCATTACTTAAAAAAATTTACCTTTATCAGAGGTGGGAGCTATTTTTTAATTTGTTTTTGTAAACAGGAAGAAGATAACGAATGTGTACCGCATGTACTTTTCCAGGAGTGTGAATCGGATAAGGGCAAGATGTATTTTTGTAGGATTGGCGTTCAAAATATCTTTTGTTTCAACAAAAATAAAAGCACAGGCCCTATTTATTTTATACATTAACATTTTTTATTAGCCAGGTAAGTACATACTATGTATAAACCGTTAATTTCTTGTACACCCTGCATGCATCTTTATGTTAACACTGCACTACCTCTATAACCACATTTTATAATAGGTTACCTTCATCATTTTCCTACATTCACTATTCATTTCTGTTTATTTGTGGTTTTACGGCTCAAGGTCTACAATGGTCATGCTGTGCCGGGACCTACTGTTTTCCGAGGAATCTGAACCTCTGGACCTACAATTTTCCGAGAAATCCAAACCTTTTAAGTCCTAGGGGACCAAACCTCGGACTACAGTGAGAACACACTATTCATTTTCCATATCCCCGTGGGAAATAATAAATTGAGGTTTCACCGTAACACATTCCTTTATATATAAATTTATTATTAAATCAATACAACTGAATATTAATGATGTACTGGTGTACACAATGTAGAAGGTCCGAAGTAAATATTCTAACATAACCTGCTCCACACAGACCACGCTGTTTCGCCATCCGTGCCAGCCCATTGCTCTCCCAAAACCTATTTATTAGTTCCCCGTGCAATATCTTCTCAGATAAACTGCTTCCTTTTTATTGTGTCTTGTAGCAAATCGTTAAACTGAGTATCTTATATCTGATGTGGTCTCGACTTTTCTCAGTTCTCATTCTTGGTAGAATCAGGTCATTCTCATTTTCTCTCAAATTACCCCAGCTCATTTTTCAATTGATTCAGCATGTTCATTTTTAACTATGTGCAAGCATTTTAATTAATATACAATATTCATGCATTATCTTTACTGATAACATTCTTTATTTTGAAGTCTTTCTTTTCCTAATCAACTTTTATTTGTTCTGTTAATAATGTGCACTTATGTACTACTAGGTTCAAAAGTTCCAGACTTATTTCATTAAGACAGAATGAATACAAATAGGTCTTGTTTATGCGATGTTTCCTTTGAAAAAGTTATCTGTGCAACTATGCATTTTCGTCAGTGTTCATGCAAAGACGTAAATGTAGATTTCAATCCGTTTCTTGCCACATCCTCCAGTGTCTCCATCGCTGCTTATTGCACTTCTTCAAAACTGTTGCCCCTTAAGCAGATTCTTCATCCAGGAGTGGGGGGGGAGAGAGAGAGAGAGAAGAAAAAGTCACTCTCTCACTGTACCCACTGATTTAGACATTCCAAGGCTCATTTTGAATTATTTTTCCAGCAGGACACAAAATTTGATGCTTGAACATTGTTAAAAAATCAACATCTTTTTCTCACGGTGGGAAGCCTTGAACGGCTTCAATTGTGAACTAGGCGCATGTGCTGTATATATTCGACATGTGTATGTGTGGACAAGTTGGAAGTGCAGGGATCTTAATAGGTACGGCAGGATGTTGCACCTTTCTATTTCGCTTTAGATGAAATACTAAACACACACAAACATTTCATTCAGACTTCAGTAGCCATATGGTCCCAGCATAGATCAGCAATTAAAAAATTGCAAGTCCAAGTTCACGAAAGGTCATAATACGACATGACCTACATTTTTCTGATGAATCCAACCCTCTTATGGCTTAGAGAACAACTACGGCAAGCAAGCCAGCCGTCTCTGATTTTTATTTCCCTGCATCATGAACTTTGAACCCATATTAACCTAGCATTAAGTCAACATGTGACATCACAAGGCCACTCAACCTCAGTCTAAACTATGAATGCCCCAATAACTCTGACGGCATAAAAATATTGGAGAAGGGGGGGACAGTATACCATTGAAGGCAGCTTGTTCTTAAATAGGGCCATAGCTAGTGGGTGGCCCCAAGCCCCTCCCCCCCCTTCCGAAATGTGTTTGCTACCAATACATATTCATTAGCAAGGTTGCAAAAATTGTTTGCCTCCCCCAAAAAAATGTATGGTTAAGGCCTTGTTGTTAACAACTCTTTACAGGGATAACAGACAACAACAAAGCAGTGTTTAATTTAAAATGTGCTTCTGCTTGATGACGTTCACTTTACCATAAAATTAATATTCTATTTACATTTCTAATTTCATTTTCATATACAATGCTCCTTACTAACTTTCGTATTTATTATGGTGATGATGTAGACAGGCCCTTTAATTTATGTCGTTGATAATGAGCTTAATGGGCCAAAAAGTTCCTTCAGCTTGCAAAATTAAAATAGAGAAAGTATAGTTGTAACGTTATTAAAAACATTCCGTTTGACAGTTGAAAATAATAACATGTCAATGAAAACGCTGCCATGCAGAAAAGAGAGCTATATAATAATACAATCCAACGAAAGGTATAATTACACCAAATGAATGACAAAGTGCATTTTTTTTATTTCGCACTAAATACACTACGCCAAAAAATACTTAGCCACACTCCTTAGATTAAGGTTATTTGAATTACGTTACCTATTATAAAATTTTTGTTTGAAATTTGAGGGACGTACAATCCTAATTCCAATATTAAGGGTCATGTGTCCCGCCTGTCCCCCCTGCTGCTAATGGTGCCAGTGTGGCTGCCGTCACAACCTTCAGAATCACCAGACTAAGTTTAATTTCAATAAACTTGGTCATAAACGTGTGACAGTTTACAGTTAAACCATCAAACCTATCATGCAAGTTTAGAACATGTGAAAGCAAACCAACATTGAGTTCATTGCATTTTTATATTAAAAAAGTTTCTGTGTCTATGGCATAAATTTCTAGCGCCAATATATATACATTTATTCCTTTACATATAGACTAACTCAATATACTTTGGAACCACTTTGTGTGATAAAAACTTACATGAAGAAATGGAGAAGGACCCATTACTGCTATTCAAAAAGACCGGCTGTTTTGTCCTGGTGCCACGTCTATTTGCAGCACATGTTCGAACAACTATTTGAAATGAAACTCCGTTAGTCTTAAAATATAGAAATAAGTACAATAAAATCCTACATATCTAAATTTTAAAACTGGTCAAAAAAAAGTTTAAATTTGTAGAATATCGAACTATCCAGAATTTATATATATACA
>QLNU02014221.1:0-16144 GCA_006491805.2 Dysdera silvatica | reverse complement strand
TTGATAATAACGTCGACACAGTGAAAATCCTTTATAGCAAACCCTGGTCACTCGAACTTCGTTTAACCAAACTGACCTTCTATACTTTTATTTTTATTAAGTGTTCATTTACCTCATTTCAGTTAAGCAAAGTTCAGACGACAATGACCAGGTTTTACTATTAAAATATTAGATGTGTTATTTACAATTTTGCAGCCCATTTATTATCGACAGGGGCGAAATGCTGGGGGAGAGGTAACTTTCCCCAGAAATTAAACTAACACAACCACAGGAAAGGGGAAAACAAACAGACTAGCATAGGATATGATAAGTAATTGCCACACTTTGGGGTAAAATTGTTCCAAGTGGTTCCATGGCGTTTCTTCCTATAAGATTATAGATTCTCAGCTATGAAAATTAAAAATTGACGTTCGTCCATAAAATTCACGTACAACTATCACGAATGAAAAAAAAAAAATCAAAATTAGTGACTTTTTACCGAAAATGGTGACGTTAGTGACTTTGTTGAAAAAAGGTAACTTTTAGTGACCTGTTCTGACCCCTGTAATATAAGGTAATCATAAATATTCACCCCCCCCTCCTTTCTTTGTGATCTTCCGTCATAAAATACTTCCCTAAGTGGCTAACTTAACTTTGAAACCCATGTAGGATGACCTGTCCTGCTAAAATGGCTGGGATTAACACTGTATACACGCAAATACAGAGTAAAATTTGTAATGGATACTTAGTTAAGAAATATAGTGTAGCAGCGGGGGGGAGGCACTACCAAAAGATGGCTGTGCCTAACATTTTAAATCCAGGTCTGAGGGAGAGGGGTGATGCACTGATCATTTTTTGCTTTAAAGAAATGTTTTATCAAGTTTCAAGAGGGAGTTATCTTCTATGCATTCTATTTCATTTGTTCGCAAAAGGTACATTACAACCTGCATTATGTGAATTCAATGTTCGTTCTTCATGTTGATTTAAACTGTGAAAAGAATGGAGGTAATAAAAAACTGAAATGTACTACAGTGAAAGGTTAAAGAACAAAATTAAGGACTTTTTGCAGATTTTAGGCAAAAATTATGACTTTTAAGAACTAAAAATTAAGGACCTTTAAGGACCATACCCTGTTTACATTATTGTGTAGACAGAAAGAGCAGTGAATTATAGACCTAACATGCCAAATCACGCAAATATATCTCAATAAACTTACTATACGCTAAGAGAAGGAAGGCAATGAGAGAGACGCCAATTGTAATGATCCACTGCCAGTCAAAGCCCAAAGCAGAATAGGGTGATGATGACGTTAGTAGACACTCCCCTGGAAAAGAGATGGATAAAAAATATTTCAAAGTGTAATCACATAAATTTAGAATAAACATTTCTGTTTTACAAAACAAGGACAGCAAAGGTCATGGTGAGCTAAGACCTACAGTTTTCCAGGGGTCCAAACTTCTACTGCCTAGGGAACAAAATTTACGGAAATGGTGGTCAGAAAAAATGGCATGTGTTCCACGGCACCACTGGAATCGAACCTGGGTTAATGGCACATGAGGAGACAGTGTTACTTATATGCCACCGCAGGGCAATTTAGAATAAAATACGAAGATTGTGAAATGAATCTAAGCAGAATTCGGCCCCAACGATACAAACACATGTGCTTGTGTTTAATGACATGAGGGCAGCTAAGGTCATGCTTCATTCTGGGACATCCAGTTTCCAAACTTCCATTTGCCTAGGGAACCACACTCTGGTCTACCATAGGCAGAAAAAATGGCATATATTCTACGCTGCCGTTAAAAGTAAACACAGGTTAACAACCTTGTTCGTTGTTAAACCTCGTGCTTTACGGCACACGGGTCGTACTGCACTGGGACCTATAGATTTCGGAAGAATCCGAACCTCTTATGGCCTAGAGAACCAACCCCTAGACTACTATGAGTAGTTAATCAGCACTTTTTTTTTTGTTGTTGTTTCTTTGCACAGTTGTGAGTCGAACCCAGGACAATTGCACGCCAGGCAAACTTGTTACCATTGCAACACTGCAGAGCCAACAGGTCAATGGCACAATAGATTAAGGTGCTGCCTCGAAGATACCGTAGGGATGGGTACAAATGAAAAACGATTCGTTGAATTATATGATTACCATCCTTCCACATAATAACAAGCACAATAAACAACATATAATGTACTGGGAAAAGAAACCTCAAAACTGCAAAATATGAGCATTGCTTTATTACAAGAAAATTATATAAAACATCCAAACTACAAATCAGAGTGCTAAATGTTTCAATATCTTTTTTTTTCTTCTTTAATAACAGTTTGTTCCAAACTTTATAGAACATCCTCAAAACATTTGACCATATTTCCCTCGTGGAACATGTCTATGTTGCAATGACCATTTTGCTACTCAGACAATCAGTGATCAATAGTTTTAAACCACGTTAAAACTGCCAAATTTAAACAACTCACCTCCATCGTACTGTAAGTTGAAAAGGTTCAAATGTACTGGAACTCGTACTTGCTGCTTTGTTTTATGACAGATAACGTCAAAATACAACTGCTCCTTGCCAGGGAAGAATTGAGTGGTACTCAAGAGATGAACGGGGAAAGAAATACTCGTCGATTTTCTTGCAGGCAATAAAACTTCAAGGAAATTTTTATTGCTGGGAACAACCTAAGAATATAAAGCAATATTTCGTTGATGCTACTAAACATGTTCACAGAGATCAAAATTTCCAAATATAATTTACACTAGGATATGAATAAAGTACAGTTGAACTCTGTTATGACAATGTTCAAGGGAGACTACTGAAATTTTGACTCCATAAGTAATGCCTAATTATAAACAAATAATCGGCAAGCGGACGATTGCTTTTATTTATTTGTAATAGTCACTTTCATTGATAGAACTGAGGTGATTATAACCAAAGTTTAACTATATTTGAATGCCCATAACATATATACATTATTATAAAGTTTATTTAGAATGTGTAAAATTAATACAGATTTGTTTTAATATTGAACTAGACACTTTTAGAAAACGTTAGTTGTCCAGAACTGTGATTCTCAAAAGATACTTTTCAGTAATCGTAGTCAATAAAATGGCAGACGGATTTAATAAAACCATTGTATCATTTCTTTCGATGCTTTGCTTGTTAAGTCATCTGAAATGGAACCAATAACCAAGTGTGGCCTTCGAATAATTTTTCACGATGGTTTAACATTGCCTCTGAATCACAAATTATTCATGTCAACAGGTTAACATGAATTTCAAACCCTGACTTGGTCACAAATGTCCCAACATAAAACCCAGGACCTAAATCTAACCTGTAGTGATGTGAACAGATAGCGACTCTGTAGATGACAGAATGCAGGACTTCCTAAATTAATAATTGGCAGCACTACTTACCACAGTGGTCTTCAACCAGTTACCCGCAAACCATTTACGTCCCACCAGCTTATTAAAAAATACAAATTGTTTCACACTAAAATGACGCCCCTTTTCCCTCCAAGTCCTAAATATATGTATTTTATTCTGTTCGTATTTTCCCATTTCATAATAAATATCTTAAAACGTTAGAGAACTAAAGTAACATGCGTTCTTCCCTCTATAGTGATTTACTTTAGTTTTCTAGCACATATGAGAATGAGGGATAGTTTTTTTTTTTTTATTTGCAGTACAACAGTGATTTAAAAACAAAAATTAAGCTTAGGACTCACTGAATTCGATTCTGATCCAGGGGACGGGCCCTGGATTCACCTTTGTTCAGTCCTAATATGGCTGGTAGAGTAGTGCAGCCAGCAGGCCAAAACAATAAGTAAAATTGGCCCTTGGACTGAAAAAGGTTGAAGACCCCTGACTTACCACAATGCAAATGCATCTGTAACTGCCATTGTAGTGCCAACCTTCAAGCTAGAATGTAATTATATGTGCAGATGTGGTATATGGTACCTGCCAACATCACGCTGAAAATTTCCTTCCTTAATATATCTCTTCATGCAGTGTTTATGCAGGTGTACTGCTGGATGTGCATTAAATTGTTAGTGTCATGAATGTTGTGTGATGCCTTTTATTCCACGGAAATAATTCTTCCTTTCTTTCTTTTTGGTTTTATGGCTCAAAGACTACAGTGGTCATGCTGCGCTGGGATCTACTATTTTCCGAGGAATCCGAACCTCTTAAGGCCTAGGGAACCAAACCCCGGACTACAGTAAAGCAGTGCGATCTTTATGAGATCACTGAGTAAGCGTTCTTTTTGCACTGCTGGAAGTCGATCCGGATTAGCGGCACACTAGGAGAGTGTGTTACCAAACTGTACCACTGCAGGGCAGGAAATAATTCAAGACAGTTTAATCCAGCAATTCTGCCTTGCACCATGCTTCTAATATCGTAAGGAACTGTGCTTGCGTTTTTATGGTGCAAGAACCGCAAAGTCATGTGGTGCAAGGACGTCCAGTTTTCGAAGTGACCCAAACCTTGGACTACGGTTGACAGAAAAACAGCACACATTGTACAATATCATCGTAAGACAAACCTGGGTTAATGGCATGATAGCCAAATGCATTACCACATTGTCGCCAGGGCCAATGAGAGGGGGGCAGTGGGGGGCCCAGATGAAGCCTAGGGGGCCTGCACTGGCAAGGACCTATGCTGTTGGGGGCCTGGTCCTGCCAGACTAGTTTTGCTAGTCGAAAGGTCAGAAAAATGGTTCATTAAATCCAGATTAATAAGATTTTGTACATATTTCATGTACAGTTTTTTAATTATTCTTCATTAGCCTGTCTCGATTATTGAAAACAAAATAATAGTAGTTTATGTTAGTTATTTTTTTTAAGCAGTGATTTTGTAAAATAATAAGTAAGTACAAAAAAAGTGTATTCTTATTTCATAGTTTTTTGTTCATTTGGAGGTTCAACCCCCCAGAAAAAGAAAAAATATATATGCCACTGTGTAAGGAAAGGAGGTACTTTTCCGTTAGTGACACGCCATTTATGATTTTTTTCTTGGTCGCTGTAATTGATCATAATTATTCGTATTTAATCGTAACTTTACGATCCTTGATTACTTGTGAGACGACATTTTGCTCGTTTGTTGACATTTAGCAGAATGGGTGCTGTTTCATGCCTGAACCCAGTTTTTTTGTTTTTAATAAGTTTAGATGGATTATTCTTTTTGGCACTTACCAAACGATGAGCATTCTGTGATTTTGTTTATGCAGGAAAAAGGAATTCTTCTTTCATCGTTTACCGATTCAGACAGTGCACATTGAATGTGATCGGAGGGGTCATGAGTCGCGAAGCGACGAGCGGGGGGTGTCTCCCACCTGTTCGGTCCCTGTGATTCAGGTAAATGTACTAATTGCGTGAAAAATACTAATTGCAACACAACACTGATTCAGCCCTTTACTGATTCACGCAGCATACATCGAATGTGATCGGAACGGTCGCGAAACGATGAGAAGGGTCTCCTCCCGTCGTTTTTCTTATAGAAAATTTTGAAGATGTATAATAAAAAAAATCATAAATTTTTTAACGATAACTCAGAAAACATCCCTCACTAACATTAACTAATGGTTTTTTCATCAGCAAAACCATCATAAAAATGCATCTGCAAAAAAAAAAATAGCAAGTTGGGACGTGCTAACGGAAATCATCGTAAAAATGTGTCTACGATAAAAATCGTAAGTGGCGTGGAGCTAACGGCAAAGCAAGCCTGGGGGCCAGCATTATCTCTTGGTGCCCCTGATTGTCACCATATGGCAATGGAACTAGTTTTCCAAGGATTCTGAACTGCTTAAGGCAATGGTTCCCAATCTTTTTAAAGACGCAGCCCACTTTTACAGTAACCAAAAGATCCTCCCCCCCCCCATGATTATTTATGACCACCAAAACACATTAAATACAAAATTATATATATATATATATATATATATATATATATATCATATCATCATCATCATCATATTCAACCATTATCTATCCACTGCTGGATGAAGGTCTCTCCAAATGCTTTCCACACAAGTCTATCCTGGGCCATTCGTTTCCACGTCACCCCAACCTGTTTTCTTATTTCATCCACCCATCTAGTTTGAGGACGTTTTCTAGGTCTTCGGTGGTCTCTTGGAATCCAGTTCAGAATTTCTGTTGTCCATCGTTGATCAGTTCTTCTTGCAATATGCCCAGCCCATCGCCATTTCAGCCCTTTTACTTTAACAATGATGTCCTCTACTCTAGTTTGCTCTCTCACCCAAGTGTTTCTTTTTCGATCTCTCCTAGTTATTCCAAGCATGCACCTCTCCATGCTCCTTTGCGTTGTCTGTAACTTTCGTATTGCTCCAACTGTTAGACTCCATGTCTCTGATCCATAAGAGAGGACTGGCAATACACACTGGTTGAAGACCTTTCTTTTTAGACACAAAGGCAATTTCCCCTTCAGGATAAAACTGTTTCTTCCAAATGCACTCCAGCCAAGTTTAATACGTCTGTTGAGTTCTTTCATAATGTTGCCATCCATTGAAATCAGCTGGCCAAGGTAAATATATGAATCAGCAATTTCTAGCTCAATGTTGTCAACTTGTATTTTTGTTTCCTCTACGAAATTATTGAACATGATCTTAGTTTTTTGTAGGTTCATCTTGAGTCCAACTTCTTTACTTCTAGTTGAGAGCTCCTGTACCATGTCTTGGAGTTCTGATGGGTTCGTTGAAAAAATAACAATGTCATCAGCAAACCGCAAATGATTTAAATATTCACCATTTATTTTTATTCCCTTGTTATTCCAATTTATCAGCTGAAAAATCATCTGTAAAGCTGAAGTAAAAAGTTTTGGAGAAATGGTATCTCCCTGCCTCACACCTTTACCAATTTTGATAGTTTTGGTATCTTTATGTAACCGAAATTTTGCACTTGCATTTTTATACACACGTTCCGCCTTTCTATCCGTGTAGCAAATATTAATTTGCCACATAAATAGAAAGCTCAGCCTGCACCACTTGAAGGCGGGGTAGGACACTAGGTTACTGGCCTGGCCGGTTCCACACATCGTCACATACGTTCAGCGTGTGGGTCTCCTTCCAGTTAGATACCAGCAACCCTTTTGCAGGCCATATATATATATATATATATATATATATATATATATTACATTAATTATGTACATTGATCCCATTTTTATTACATTATATCCAGTAGATTCCATTTTCGAATTACCCCCTGTGGGGCATGGGCCCCATGTTGGGAAACACTGGCGTAAGGCCAGCCTACAAAACCAAACATTCCCCTCCCTTACTCTGAAAAAAAAAAAAAAATATGCATTACATATTACATGAATTTTACCTCAATGCAATCCTGTACATCTGAAGTGGCAGTGATCGTAAGTAAAGCGGTAGAGTGGTAGGAATTGAGTGACAGGTGTTCCTCTTCTACGACAAAGGAGGGGAGAAATGGCAAAGTGATTTGTTGAGGAAGGAAATCCAAACCATGCCCCGAAGACACTTTATACACAGTCAGAACAACGTGAACATCTAACGTACTTAAGTCGCTTGGTGGATCTTTATTAGTAGCGAAAAGACTGCAGTAATATATTCCTAAATTTGAAATATAAATATATTTTACAGGGAAAACATTACAAAATAATTCATTTAAAGCAAATCACGTTTCTTATATACAGTAAAACCTGTATATAACAAGGAGCCTGGAACCAATGAAAATGCTGAATATATATGGTTGCTCGCGAAATCTGTTTTGGAATTTAAAATTTCAAGCTTTGAAAATAAAGTCTGTGTACGTAACATGTGAATGCAATATGTCTACAAAAATATTTGGCCTTAAATTCGCTTAAAATTTAATGAACGACATAAGTTTAAATTAAACGAAGTAAGATCAAAAAAAAAGTGATAAAAAGGAACTTTCATTAGTAGTCCTTTTCAAAGTGAATTTACTTGGAAATGGTAAAAAAAAAAGCAAATTTTTTGTTGCTTCTTTCATTTTGCGGTATTTATGTTTGCAGTTATATATGTAAGATATTTAGTGCATTAAAAACATGGTCATTAGTGTTAAATCATTGCCTTGAACAAGTGTTTCATCTACAGATTTCATAGCAGTAACATATGGGTAATTATTTGCATATACAATAGTAAAATCTATGGTGTATTTGAGGAACGCTTTCTTTGTTTTTAATATGACAAGTTTCCACTCAATAAACTAATTTTTCTGCCCTCTTTTATATATAAAATTGACTGGTGTTAGTAAATGGCAATTATAAATTGTTTACTAAAAAAAAAAAAAAAAAATCTGCGAAAGAGATAATTCTCAGAAATTCGCACATTTCAAAGTATGGGAAGTTCATTTTATTATGTATGTCTAAGTTCTGCAAAAAAAAAAAAAAAAAAAAAACAACTCAATCACTGATTTTTATTTTCTTTAAATGCTATTAAAAGTTTTTTACAATGTGCGTTTAAAAAATCTCTCCATTTCCCTTGTTGAATTTAAGGAGGGAAAAATATGCTCGCTAAAAACTATTAAATTGTGTTGTACTCTAACATTATACCAAACAAAATTAATATTTTCCTCGCAAATCTGAGCTTGTTATAAGTCGGTCTTACTGTATATTAGTCTGTTTATTAAACAGGTTGTTATAATCCACTTAACAAACAACTTTTTAGAAATTATTCCACTACGGAAACTGCCACAGTGCAAAACTGATTGAGTAAGTGGAAGCACCAAGTGGTGATTGTAATGCTAATGACATTTGACTAGCTTAGGTATGGTGTCAGAAAGCATTGCACATAGAAGCCGGCTTATATTCAAAGTTAAAATTTGCATGGTATGAGGTCCATGTGATTACCGTTAAAAAAAAAAAAGTGATTGGGGATGGGAATACAAGGAAACTGAGAAGAAATTGACCATTGTATCACTAAATAACTTTGCCAACACCATACTGCTTTGAAAACAAAGAATATGGCAAAAGCATTACCTTGAATGATAATGCAAGTGGAGGTGGGGGGATATTTCGAAAAAAGAGTGATTGAAAATGTTAGATCTATCCATGAAGAGGGGGAAAATAAGCAGAAATTAGGGGGGGGGGAAAAAGAGTGATGGCAAAATAGCATTAGCCAAGAAATTGGATTGAAGTTCCTCTTTCGTAGAATAAAGTCTCCAACTAAACCAACGAAAGGAAAGTATGAAATGTTAAAGTAGAACAAAAAATAAGTTCTGAAATCATTTTCCAGACTATAAAAAGGACTAGACTTTATTTTCCCATCTTTCGCATTCTTTTTAACATACCTTCACTGACGTCAAAGCCACTTTCTGTACTAAATATATCACTTGCTCTGATGTCAATTGCAGTTGTATTAAAGGCAACGTCGCAAAAGAATGGAACTTTAAGGAAAGGCAGAGGTAAATTCTCAGCAGTTGCAATGCTGCAGTTTTTTCCTGCAGAAGAAAGTACACATTATCGAGTAACAGAAAACATCTACAATTTAAACTTTGCTGCATTTTTGAAATGTCAATTGTAAAAAACATTAAAGTTGATTAGAAATGAAGTAGTTAATGACATTATGTAAACTCACCAATAATGTTTTTGGAACGACGTGAATTACTGCTCTGGATAACAATGGGAAATCTGTACGGTTTAGAGCGCTTCACGTCGGTAACATACTGGATGTTGCCTGTGTGTATGGATACAGAATCGGATGGATGAATCGTAACCTGACGCAAAAGAAAAAGCAGTATGAAGTGTGTGCGTGTGTAGTCAATGGCAAAAGCTCTAACAAGAAAATCATACTGCACACTTTGGAATACACTACACTTCAAATCTATGACTGAAAGAACTGTATTAACGTACCTGAGTAGAGGTGACATAGTCCTCAGACAGAGAATATGAAACCGTAGCTGTTCCGGGCATCAAAGCCAAGGCACCGCCAGAAGTAGAGTGAACAGATAAGATAGGGCTCTCACTGGACCATATACCCGAATGACCTATATAAACCAAATGAAATATTATATGAATTGGCTTCGAATTTAAAATATAAATAAAAGTATAATTCACTATAGAACATGCATATTTACAAGTATCACATCAAAATAAAACGTTAACTGTTCATGAAAGATTCCGACAAAAATATCCTAATTTCGTTGCGGACTGTTCAATATCTATTCTGCAATAAGATGTCAATACCTGCATGTGTGTGTACGTATAATGAAATGGCAATACCAAATACACAGTGACATACAAACACCTGTTCTTGTAATAAAAAACAATACAGTCGTCCCTTGTGCTATTCTCGGGACTTACGTTCCACAAACTATCCGCAAATGGTAAAACCGAATAGCAAAACCAAAACTATATGTGAAAAGGAGGGTTACAGTCCTAACAATTGCCTTGCATATTGAATAATGTACATTACTGAAGTATTTTTATGAAAAAATGCAGAAAAATTAAAAATGTTTCACTGTTACTTTCGTATCCTATTCGTTCTTGCACAAACTAACGAAAGTTTAGAAACCACACACAGTAGTATGTAGTAACAATACCCAGGGTCTGGTTACTGACAAGGGCCCACAGTTGGGGGATGCCCCCAAATTGAGTGTTTTTTTTGTTTTTTTTCGATCAGCAGCCAGAAAACTTTTAAGTAAAAGATAACTTTTTGGGCTATTTTGGAAAGTTCACCCCAAATTTCAGGAGCTTAAATTCGTCACTGGAAGTATGCTCCCCCCTCCCCCCCATCCATCTGATACTGTGCATATAACCCCCATTTGTCTCAATCAAGCTGTCAATACTTGAAATGTTCAAGTATGTGCATACGTTATCTTTATTCATTTATTTTTAGTGTGTCATATGGTAGGTATGGGTCATTCTCGTGAAAACAGTCATTATGAGATCCATTGTGTGCGAAAATTTAAAGTGAAAGAAAAGCTTTGAACTTATATATATCCCATTCAATGGTCACAATATTTAATGAAATAAATTATTTTAATTGTTTAAAAAGTGGGGAATGATGCTCCTAGTGAAGGAATGACAGTTTTCTCAAGGTTTATCAGTCATGCATTTTTAATCAAATGTTTTTATTTCACAAATCACATTGATACATAAAAATGTGACATTTTAGCATTGCTGTGTTGCAGATTTGTGAAATAAAATTGACTGGCGTGGCTGTTACATGTAAAAGGTTGTTGTGGGGTTTTTTTTATCCACTCTTTGATAAATGTGAATGTCATTAGGGAAAGGCCAATTGTATTTTCCTCCTTTTGTCGGGACCATGATATCAACTACGATATTTTGGACATCAGGTTCTTCATTTCTCCAGAATACAAGGCTTCCTCGTATTCTACCAGCAAACAATCTCCTATTTTCAATTCAGTATTTTGGCGCATATCCATGTTTCCTACAAATAAAAAAGTATTTTTCTTTCACTATCTTAGGGAATCAGTATTTTTAGTTGACAATAAAAAAATTATATATTAACATAATTAAATTATAATATATATCTTACCTTGTGTTCCAGTTATTGAAGTATCAATTTCAAGATCACTGTCCACAGAACCATACTTGAAACCTGTCCTCAAGTGATGGTGTTTAAACAAAATTGATTGGTCACATGAAAAGCATGAAAGTGAACGGAAATTCAGTTTGCTACTGTTACAACTATACGCAACTTGATGTACTTTCAATGTCCCAATGAAACTTTCCAATTTAATTCCTCAACAGATGGTCAGCTTTGGTGATATTTTTATTTGTTACTTCCAATTAATTTCACTCCTTTGCAATTTTTTCGCAAAACAGAAACAAGTGTCTTATAATTATTGACATCTTTTCCTTCTGCAACAAGCCAATCAGCTGTTCTCTTGAGAAACGCTCCAATTCCATTGGGTGCTCCCTTCCCATGTCCTGTTTCACTATAGTTCCATGTGAAGTTATGAATATCTGGAACTAGTTGTTGTATATGTTGTGCAATCAGTTGAAACATTTTCTGATTTTTATATCGGTTGGGTGCTCCATCACTCAGTATGGGCACAAATTTTGGTTTGATTGCTGATTCTTGAAGAATCCACTCAAAAACTGGCTGAAGATATGCCGATACAGATGTTGAGTCACGTCTGAGATGAACTTGCGGTGGTGAAATGTGGAACTGTTGTATCATTTTCTCAGTTATAGTAAACACCTATATGTAGTATAACTTGTTGTCTACTGCTACCAAAACAAACAGACTGAATTTCTTCATTGTATTTACAGCTGTAATTTTTGCTGAAGTGAACATACATGCACTATAATTGAATCTGATAATTTTTCTTTCAAGTCTTTCATAATTTTGTACTAATGCAATATATTTGCTACATGAGCCATATATTTTGATAGATGACTTCCCAGCTCCTTAACTAAATTGGAAATGCTAACTTGAAATTCAACTTTGATTGGGTTTTTAGTTACATTCTCTTCATTTTTCACAACATATGTATATTTTTTCAAAACCCATTTTTTTTGTATTTCAACGTTTCTCCATCATTGTAAGCAGGCTTTTTGTCCTTACAATTAAAACATCTTCTAAAAAAAAAAAAAATCATTGAATTTTGTATCACAACATAGTGCCTGTAATAGAACTTCAGGTGTTTTATAATCAATAACATTGATATCGTGTATTTTTGAGATCACCATCTCCATATTCGCATGTATCTCTATCGCTAATTTTAGGTCGCATAACCCAAAATGGAAGCATTCTAAAAAAAGTAGGGTAACTGATTCGATAACCAGCATTCGCCTCTAAGAATATTTTATGAAGATTTCGTAGAGTATCAGTCAGTACTCTCTTTTGCTTTTTTTATTTGTTTTTAGTAATGCATTCTTTTTTACCTGCACACATTCTAGAGACATCACCAGACTCAAAGAAAGCTGCCACATCTTTTGCCACAGTTTCAGATATGACTCTATATCGCTTTGTCAAATTACTAGACTTCACCAATGAGACCTAATTCTTTACCTTTTCTGTATTTCATATAACATTTAGCATAAGACATTGCTCTATACTTTTTTAAAATTTTTCCGTTTAGCATTCTATCAAATATTTTTCTCTGTATATCTTTCCAATGGTCCTGAAGTTACTACCTATTTGTAAACGCAAAGCTGCTCCGAAAACCAATCTTTTCCGAACTAATGGAGATACCTTTTCTTTATCTAAATATTTATTCACAGCTTCTTGGTGACATTTTGGTCTTATCTCCATTTTTAATTCTGTAGAGGCGCTTCTTATAGCTTATTAATTTTATTTTATTAATTTTTTTTTATCATTTAACACAATCCTTCACACAGCCAACTTTCCCCCTACAGTCCATATTCATCTGGTTAGACTGATAGAGGGCGCCAATCCACCAACATCACCCATAACATTAACCTTTGTACAATAAACAATCGTACACTCGCCCTTACGAGCGATGTACGCTTAGGGTTTCTTGCTTCTTCGATGAAAGCTCAAGGTTTTCGAAAAACGTTTAAAGCTGAATAAATTTTGGTTTCAAAAACTGTGCTTATTGTGTATTATATTAATCATCAAGCTTCTGATAGCATTCAGTGCAAGATTTTTGAATTGCGACTTCCATTCCCAGTTGCTTTCTTTTTCCATGTGTTTTTCATGCTTTTTGGAAGTTTTATTTTTCTTATTTTTTCCTTAGAATTTTGGACTTTACACGGAGTAACATTTAACATATGTGGCCCATTTGAAGGTCCTGAAATATTTGCTTTAATCCTTTGATTCTGGATCATCATAAATATCTGTATTTAATTCTTTTATAGGTTGTTTCTTTAACCAGTAGTTGTGGGAGTTTATCTTCCACTGTTTCCTCTTTAGTCTCAGTTTAAGATAGGACATCTTAGAGGCTGGTTTTACTAGTCCCTTTCCTTTTTTTCGTAAATATTTGATTTTCTCTTTTCCTTTAAAATTTAACATGACTGCATTCATTTTAAGTCATTCTCTTCTTTTAATATCATATTCTTTTTTCTTCAAACTTCCCCATAACGAAACTGTCGAAACAACAGAAATTACAAACATTAAGATTTTTAATGTGTCATAGAGCATGATTTCTCAAAACACTAATTTAAATTTATTCATTAATTCTTATGTTTCTCTACAAACTGTCTTTTATTTTATATTTAATGATATATTACCATAAATAAATTCTGAACATAATTCTGTTTCGAACAGCTGCAAATAGGTTCTATTTTTCACCAACCTAATAGTCGTGTTAAGATAGCACCTAACGGCAAACCTAAACTATCCATAAATCTCTTGAAACCAGGAACTAGGTGATTTATCCCTATAAATTTGGTAAAAAAATATACATGGCAAGAAATGGGATTTATTAGGCAGTTGAGCTTTCAATTTCTAACATGAAATGTTTTATTTTATCAGAAGAAGGAAAAGAAAAAGTATGAATCAAACAAGATGCATGTAAAATGTGAGGAATGTCATTTTTTTTTTTTTTAAATAATTCATGATAAATTTCATTCCCTCACTTCGTCTAATAGTGAGGGAATGATAAATTTTTTTACTTCTGGAAGTAGAAGTTAGGCCTAACTGGTTTCTGACTTCAATCACATATAAGAACCTTCAGGCTATAATGCAATTCACAATTAACCTATTTCTGGATTTTATTTTATTTTAATTTAAAAAAAAAAAATCATGAGGAGGAATGATAAAGTAAAAAAAAACAAAAAAACGAAAAAGACACCTAATTTGATGTAATCAAATGAACTTAAAACACAAAGCTTCATTTTATTGAAGATGGAAACATGCTACTTTGTTACTCTGTGTTGCCAAGTGTAAATCACCAAACTTTATTCCAAATTATTTTCGTTCATGATGATTGTGATGGAGAAAAGAAATTGATGTGAGGGAAATTCAACATGCTGGGGACAAACTTTAAAATAGCAGTGTGGCAACAGTTTTGATATAAGAAATATAAAATATGGATTATATATATTTTACAATTGAATGTTATGAAATTAAGAAAACAGATAAACAAAATTTCTGCATATTTGTTTAGAGACATTTTTTATTTTTAGACAACAGCGGGGACAAGTGAGGGAATGACATTTTGGAAAGCTATTTTAATAAAATAAAAAATTAAAATTTGAAATTTATTTTACTACGATTATTTGAAATGCATGTTGATAAGTATTTTTTTTCCCCAAAAAATTATACATAATTTGAAAAACAACTGTGCAATATGCTGGGGACATGAAAATGACTGTTTTCATGAGAATGACCCCTATATATGTAATAGTATATATACATTATTATTTCGATTTGAAAACTAATTTTGTCAAAAATTTTATTTTTGAACAATTGAAAAAAAAAACCAGCAAATAATCGAAACCACCAATATTGAACCCGCAGACACCAAGAGATGACTGTACACACTCACATAAAGGAAAGTCAATACTTGTATGTAATGAAATGCCAACAGTGACATTTAATGAAATATCGATAGTGGCATGTGATGAAATGTCAGTACCTGCATACAGTCAAATACCAATACCTGCGCATATGAATAACAAACAGGTCAATATTTACACATAACAAAACGTCCATATTCGCATGCGACGAAGCACTAACCATGGCATGCAATAAAGTGCCAATAGCAGATTGCAAGTAAATGTAAATACATGCATGTGCAGCAAAATGCTAATGGTCACCAGTAAATAGCAGAAATTACGAATTATTTCTACATAAAGCAGCAACATGAAAGTACCTTCATGTGTAAGCAAAGGACTCCCAAAGCAAATGACGTCACCAACAAAAAGTTCCGCTTCAATAGGATCAATGGCAAATCCAGCAGAAATTTCAATAAAATCTGGCGAAATAACAGACTCAGAATCCCAAACCTTAAAGAACAAAATATATTATAAAACCCAATATAAAGACCAGACACAAAACACTCTTTAATTATTAAAACATACAAAAAATATGACTCGCCTTCAGCACTGTGAAACCAGGTTTCAGTACTTGGACGACTAAAGTGTTATTTTGAGAACCAAAAGATATCCTGACAAAGTCCAACCTATAAATGCAAAATATAAACATTTAGTAGAACTTACATGACAATTTAAAAAAATAAATAAATAAATAAATAAATAAATAAACTGGGTGTCTACCCAAATTCTGTT
>QLNU02014219.1:6875-21311 GCA_006491805.2 Dysdera silvatica | reverse complement strand
AATACATAATACTTATTTCTAATATATGATAATTAATTCTAATATATAATAACTAATATCAACAGTTAACAAAGCCTGTAAAGTGAACGTATATTCTTTATATTGTGGTTACGTAGAGACTAACTACTTAATGTTATACAAGATTGTGGTTCCCTAGGCCTTAATAGGTTTGGATTCCTCGAAAAACTGCATAACCTGTCGCATCACGACTCTTGCTGTCCTTGTGCAATAAAACTCAAATAAACAATTTTGAGGATTCCTAACGAATAAGTGAGAGAGATAGGCTTATATTTCAAAGTATCATCTTCGAAAATTGATGGAGGTACGAAGAAGTCTTTAACTTTGCACGTAAGAAAATTTTGACCTTCCACTTCGAAACTCTTTTACTCTCGAACTAGAAAACGAATTTCATTACATAACAGGATTTAAGTCCCTGCCTAAAATATTAAAAAAATGCAGTATACTTCTTAAACCATAAACTTCCTTGAGAAGAGATCGATTCTTACTCTTGCTTTTTGAATAACCGCTTCCCCATCTTGCTTATCGGCATATGATCTATCAAAAAGTCATCTTACATAAGATGTAATATGTCAGTTACAATTTCAGATAAGATCTTAAACGTCCATATAGTTTTGGGGTGGTTTTACCTTTGTGTGTGTAACCAAGCTTTTTCCTGTTTTATATCGTTTGGAAAATCAAATGTTTTATGCTTTGTCATATCTATTCGCATAAAACTAGGCCACCTTCAATTGTTTTATTCCACAGGGAGAAAACGTAACACAGCCGGTTGTTCTTTGGTAAAAGAATTGTCCAAATTCGGACCTGTTTTCAAATTCGTTTAACATTTATGTTACACGCTTGCCATCTGTTTTGTAGTGAACACAATACGAAACACAATCAAAATGACACTTCCATTTTTATTTTATAATAAATTTTATTGTTCGGAATTGAACACAACAACTTCCGTATTAATTTATTTCTCCATTATTTTAGGAATTCATTTGTGTACATGCTCTCATACTTGACTTATAACTGTAGCCAAGCTAGAGTTAGAGGGGTCTGAGACCCTCTGGAACCTTTTTTCTCAAAATAAATTTTTGTATAATATCATTTTAAATTTTTTGTCTTATATGAAATTGTAGGTGACAATGCACATTATTCTTTAACGTTTTAAATGTACTCAAAATAGCTTTTTACGGTTGATCTTGTGTACATACTATTTTTAAAGAAGTTTGAGTCTTAATCTATTTCATGATAAAGATAAGGAAAATTATTGAAATGTATACTAAAATTTACAAGTTTTCAATGCAAACATTACTTTAAGAAATTTATTCGTTAAATATATTAGACTGCTTATACGTATATTTAGTATTATTAAATATATTAATAAAATACATCAAAATATTCACGAATTTTAAGCCCCTGTAGCTTTCAGAGCCTCCTGTAACTTTCAGAGCCCCCCCTTGTAACTTTCAGGTCCCCCCGTAAGAAGCGTCTAGCTACGGACCTTTATAAAATTAAGACAAGCAGTACTGAGTACTCTAGACTTATTTCTGTGAGCTTATAACATGTTGCGTTATAGGAACTTTGCAACTGTCAGGGATGCGTTTAAGATTGCGGCCTTTTGTTGATGAATGTAGGAAGCGGGGCCATCTAAAAGGTCCCTAGATACCTGTGCAGTATGATTGGTGTTAAGCCTGTGACTGACACAATTTGAGGTATATTGGCAATGCGTTCCAAATGTCAGACATCTTTGATTTCGTATTCAGGTCTTGATATTTGGTCATTTTTGTTGTGTGTTTGTGTGTGGGGGGTCTGTACATATTGAAAATTACTTTATAACATTTGATGTTTTGTTAGTTTTATTAAATAGGCTTATGTCTGGTCAATTGTGTGGTATAAACTTATTATTATTATTATGATTGCGTTCTCGCTCTTGGCTGTACGGATTTAAAACGGGCAGTGCCAAGTATTCAAGCCTTCCTTTCTTCTGTATGTTATTCATGTGTTGTGTCTAGGAACTTCCTAACTGTTCGACATGTGTTTAAAATTGTGATTTTTGTAGCTCAATGTAGGTGTTAGGGTCGATTGCAAGTGCTACCAAACTTCTGTGCAGTGTGGTTTGTATTAGACCTGTGGCTGAAAGAATAACAGGTACGATGTCAACACTTTCCATATGCCGCATATCTTTAAATTCAATTTTAAAGTCTGGTGATTTTTGTTATGTATGTGATTTGTATATTATTTGTGTTTGGAATTGCTATATCTATAATACTTGCAGTTTTGCTAATTCTATTTGATTTTAGAATTGAATTGCTAATTCTATTTGATTTTAGAATTGAATTGCTAATTCTATTTAACTTTCACTTTCTAAAACACTTTCTGGCATACAATGGAAGTAGGGTAATTCAGTTTTATTAAACCAGTTTTAAGGAATTAGTTTTGCCATTTGGTCATATCTGTGTTTGTAGTCAGTATTAATATTAATATTGTTTCTATTGTTATTATTATTATTTTTGTTTGTTTTCTCGCACTTAATGGCTCAGGCTTGAGTCGGGCGGTGCCAGGTTCTCAAGTCTACCTTTCGTGTAAAACTACTTTTGTATGTTTCATTCTGGTGCCAGGTTTAAAATTTTTCTGGCTGTTCGGCAGGTATTTAGTATTGTTGCTTTTTGCATTTCCATATGTATGTGTTAGGGTCAATTTCAAGTGTCTACAAGTTCTTTTGGAGTGTGGTTGGTAGTATATCTGTTGCTGATAAGACAACAGGAATAATGTGTACCTTATCCACATGCCTTTGATTTCCTGTCGTTATTTAGTCATTTTTGTGGTGAATATGTTCTGTATATTGTTTGTGTCGGGTATGGTTATGTCCATGATATGTGTTGTTTTGTGGTTTTGTCGATTAGGGTTATATCTGGTCTGTTGTTTAGTGTCGTCTTGTTCGTTATATTCCTATCCCCAGTGGCGGATTAAACGGCTGGCGGATATGGAGGCCGCCAGTGGCTCCCTCAATCTCCTAGGGGCCCCGAACTCGAGAGATTCCTAACTGCCATAACACAAAAAGCGAAAAAATGCAATATTTAATATTACTCACGTATTCTACTTACATAAGTACAGAACGTAATTAAATTAACACTAATAAAAAATCATATTAGTGCAACAATGAGTTCCATAACGATTAAATGTTACTGTCATAACTCTAGTTTCATCGTGTATAATTAAATAATAGAAATGAGAATTAAATAAAATTAAATTATAATAGTGGAAACTCTATTCTCAATAACGCCATTTTTCTTATAAAAAGCTGAAGCGAAGAAAAATTTTGATTTGACTTCTAGGCACGCGAATTAATACTTAATCCATATATATATTTACACTTGAACTCGAGAATACTAGATGGTAATTGGACGAGAAGAGTAAATCATTGTTATTTAAATAATATTTCTGGCGAAAATCGGATCTTCTGGATAAACTTTCGTAGGAGAGAGGACATTTATGTTCTGTTACGACTGTATTAATTTTTCTAAAACTCCCGTCGAACTATTATTATTATTTTAAAGAAACAATTCGTATCACATAATAAATAAAACTTAAAAAAAAAAAAAGAAACTATTTGATTATTATTGGGCGCATATAATCAATGGGATTATTGGTGCATCATTATTATTGAAGTATTTATTAGTGAGTATATATCACTTGGATAAACATACCAGGACGTAAAGAGTTCAATCGAATTGTAAGTATTGTTTATTCTATTTTTGCTACAATAATAATGTAACAGGCCAAAGAATGAAAAATTAAGTTTGGATTTAAGTGGAGGTTGTAAAAGTTATAAATGATAAAGGAAGTTTTCAAGAACATTTACAAAAGAATATTAATATATGTTATTAAGAAAGGAGAAATAATAAGAACGTAAGAAACTGATAAATAAATAACCAGAAGTGTTGATAAATAAATAGCCAGAAGTGCTATTGAATAATAGTTCGAAGTGTATAAAAGGAGCAGAACTTTTCCAAACGTGTAGGTTATTTTGAAAATACTTTTAACAATACCGATATCAAATGCATCAGCAGAAAGATCATTTTCAGTTTTAAAAAGCGTTAAAAACTATTTAAGGAGTATGATGGGAGAGGATGGATTGAACAGCATGGCCATATTTTACATGGAACAAAAAATTTTGGACGAAATAGATATTGCAAAAAGTAATTGATGGATTTGCTAAAGAAAAATCGAGACGTAAATTCATATAGAAAACGTTTTTCAAGCACTCAGCTAACTTACTAACTGTAAGACTTTTTAAAATAATTTCCGATTTTTCTTGAAGAGCGTTGAGTTTATTATTAGCTACATCAAGGACGGATGCAGCGCGGGGCGGAGGGGGAGATCGCCCTTTCCGTCAGGGTTAAATAGGAAAAATTAAAACGAAGGATATTTTATGTGTTGTTTGTTACAACTGTAATAAACGAAAGTCTTACACTGGCGTCCGGAGTTACCAAGTTTAAAGAAATGCGATCCAGACATTTTCCTACGAATCTACAAACTTCTCGCCCTCAAACTACGTTTTCAGTAAGTGTTGCTTCAGCAGAATGCAGTTTTTCATCGTTAAAGCGTCCTCAAACTTGGCTTCGAACGCGGATGACAGAAAAAACTTTTAATGCACACCCACAGAGACATTCATATTGATAAAGTAATGTGATTGACAAGTTTTCAAAGAAACCAAGATGAGTCGACTTTGCACTATAAACTTCAAGTTTTTTAAAAAGTCGCTTATTATAAAAATAGTAAAATAATTACGATGTTTTTGTAGTTTAAATTTAAACTTATTTTATTAATTACATTGTAAATTATCGTTTTTGGTTATTGTATATATCTCCTTTACTATCTTACCTTTATCCTTCTTTCTTTCGTTTACTATTTACCTTTTTTTTACGTCATGCTTCACTGTAATCTACCTTAAGCCACATAGTTTAATTAAAGAAAAGCCCAGCTTTAATTCATTGTCGTAAATTAAATATTTTGGTAACTATAAAACAGTGGTCGGCAAACTCATTAGTCAAAAGAGCCAAATATCAACCGTACAGCGATTTAGATTTCTTTTGAGAGCCAAATTTCTAAACAAAAACCTGTTTTTAGAAGTTTGTTAAAACTAGATGCACTGATTTAAACTAGATACCATACTTAAGCGTAACCTTATTTGTATCTAAAAATTACTTTTTATTATTGAAATTAAAATATTATCATATTTAATGGAAAAAATTGTCTTTTATTTCCTCGTAAAGTTTGTGTAAGTCAGGTTTGTATGATGTTGTTTTTAATGTCAGTCATGATTAGAGATGTAAAAACCTGAGATTTTGGGCACATTGGAAACTTTGGACACTAAAACCAAGGTAGCTAGAATAAAGGAAGTAGTTCCATTCGCACCTTCCTTCCTATTGGCCGATTTTGAACACTCGACCAATGAGAAGAAAGGTTCGGACGGAACTACCTCCTTTATTCTAGCTATCTTAGTTTCTTCCCATCAAAGTTTCCAATGTGTCCAAAATTCCCGCGTTTTTTACAACTCTAGGCATGATACCAGATTCTCATCAATAAGAAGATTTCTCAATGTACTTTTGAAAAGTTTCATGTTTGTAAAGGATTTTTCGCATGAATATGTTTATCCGAATAGAGAAAAAACAGCAAATTCTAGCTCTTTTTAACTGATCACGTGACTCAGAAATACCATTCCAAGTGTCATAAATCATCAAATCTTCGTTCCCTAGTTATATCAAAGCAGACCATGTATGTTATGAACTCAAACACATTTGGTTTTCTCCAATTTTTCCATATCAGCATTAAGGCGTTCAAATTTGGAGCTCCATAAATTTTTGATTTTTAAATCCAGCAATTGCATTTCAAAAGTGCTAATGTCAATATTAAAGGGGGAAAACTTTAATTCTACTACGGTAGCATTGAGAAGTTCCTTAACGAAGGCTAACGTTACTTTACTATTTCTGAAATCCTGACACCTAATACTAATTTAACCTAATACTATTTAATTAAAATAAAAAACATTAAACGCATCATCCGTGAAAGAGCCGCACTCTAATCAGCTAAATTTGACTCGCGAGTCGCAGTTTTCGACCATTGGTAAAAAGGAAGGCCAGCAATATAACAACATTTGCCTAAACTATTTAACATCCAAAACTAAAAATTTTCCCCGTTGAGACCCCCGAAATCGCCCCCCCTTAATAACATCCTGTATCCACCCTTTATCCCGTCTCTGCCTATCCCAGTACATTTTGCGCGTTTTGTTCTCTAGTATTGTTTCTGGTTCGTATTTATAGTAATGGTTTTTGTTGGCGACCTGGTTTTATTATTATTATTTTTTTGTGTGCGTTCTCGCACTTGGCGGATTAAGCTTAAGACGGGCGGTGCCAAGTTCTCAAGTCTACCTTCAGTGTGAAAATAATTTTGTATGTTTCATTCTGGTGCCAAGTTTAAAAATTTTCTGACTGTTCGGCAGGTGTTTAGTAGTGTTGCTTTTTGCATCTAAATATATGTATTAGGGTCAATTTCAAGTGTCTCCAAGTTCTTTTGGAGTGTAGTTGGTATTATACCTGTTGCTGATAAGACAAGAGGGATAATGTTTACCTTGTCCATGTAACACATGTCTTCGATTTCCTGCTTTAAGTCTTTATATGTAGTCATTTTTGTGGTGCATGTGCTCTGTATGTTTTTGGTGTTGGGAATTGCTATGTCTATGATGTGTGGTTTTGCTGATTTTGTCAACTAGGATTATATGCAGTCTGTTTAGGCAATTATCTTACAACCTGATGTTGCATGTTGTATTGTTTCAGATGTTAAGTCACATTGATTACATTGTTCATTTTCTATATTCTTCTTCAGGATGTATCGCTGGTAGTTTCTTGTTTTTATGGCCTGGTCCTGGATTGCCATCATGAATCCTTCCGTTTTCGGTTGTAAGGTTCCTTGGGTTAGCCACGTGTTCCAGGCTTTCTTGTCAATGTGGGACTGTTGAAAAGTATTATAGTGTCTTCCATGAAGTGCTTTGCAGCCCATTCCTTCAGTTTCTTGTCAATGTGTACGGGTGGTATTTCCTTGTCGGTACTGAAACTTAGTGGTGTGTGGGAGATATCTGCGTTTACAACTGCTTGGATGAGAGGAGACTGCATGCTCTTTTCAAAGAAGTACTGCCTCATGTTATAGATTTGCTTCTCATGGAGATCTTTCAGGTCGATTTGTCCTCACCCCCCCACCCCATCCTCAGAGGGGATAGTTTGTCTTTCGGTTGCCATTGACGGATGTAGTTGTCTGTATTTTGTTTGTGTGGTTCTCATTATCAGTTGTAGGTCCTCTAGTTCTACGTTTGACCATTCGATGATTCCAAAGGAGTATGTTAGCACTGGGACTGCAAAGGAGTTAATTTCTTGTGTGATGTCCTTGCTATTCAACTGGGTCTTCAGTAATGTTTTTAGCCTGTCCTTGTATATTCGAGTGAGCTTTGTCTTGACTAGTTTATGTTCTTATCTTTGGGCCTGCATTATTCCTCGGTATTTATGTTTCATGGTCTTGCATGGTTTCCACCATTCCTCCGTTATCCAGTATAATCCCATCTAGTTTCATTTGTTTTGCGCCTCCAAGTATTTTGGATTTAGACCAAACTCCATATGTATGTTGTTTAAAAATGCCTATTATTATTATTATTATTATTATTATAATTATGTAGCAAGTTCACAATCCATTTTAGATGATTTCTTTCAGTTACTTTTGGATTCCATTCCAGGGGTTTCAAATAATCCAAACGAAAACGATATCCGCCTATAATATAAGATATCCCTAGTAGTGAGTCTGTTTGGATCTTATAGCAGTATCTATTGTTTATTTTAATGTCTTTAGGTAGCATTTTATTTTTTGGGAACTGCAACCAATTTCATCCAACATAATTGCAACAACTGAAGTCTTCCTCTTCAATTTGTTTATGTTTGTACTTAGGCTTTTTCCTCCTATTTTCTGTTTATTGGCTTGTTCCTAGGCATGGCAAAGTCAAATAATCGCACGCATTTTTTTTTTATCTTATTATTAACTCTACAACAGAAGTGGGAGAAATTTTTCATGTTGGAAAGCCGCATTCAAGAAATTGCAATTAGATAGAACGGCGTAGCAATACAAAACTTACGGGGGCTCAAGTAGTTTTTTAGCAGGTTATATGATTTGGCGTTAAATGGATCAATATCTTCAACGCCAAATCGCATAATTTGGCGTTAAATGGATCGATGTGTTTTGCTACCCAATGGGGGGCTTGAGCCCCCTCATCCCCACTTCACACATTAGTGACTAGATATACAGCAGAACCCCGATTATGCGAACTCCGTTTAACCGAAATGGCCAACTGTAATTATTATTTTAGTAGATACTCGTTCAATGCTTTCAATAAAAATGTTTATATTAGGTTTCTAATGTACTCCAGCCTCAATATACAAATCTTAGATATGTGTATACTGTTTTATATACAGTAGAACCTGTTTAAAGTGACCACCTTCGGGACGGGACTGCAATGGTCACCATACATGACAGGCTTTGGCATAGGCATGACTAAATCCCCACCATTTTTCTTACAAAAAGTGGTCACATTTTTCAGGTGGTCAGTTTAGAAAGGTGTTCAATTTACCAGGTCCTAGTGTATATCGGATATATAAAAAGACATCGGACTATTTGCAAAACAGTTAATGCCTTTACGCATACATATACTTTGTGGCGTTATTTATTGTCAATCTAGTGGTTTAGAATTATGTAATTAAATGGGCTTTGGGATAAACATTTAATTTCTTTGTATCTTTACTCTAAAAAATAAATTTTTAGATTATCTTTACTATACTTCTTTTATCTTATATATTTTAAAAACTTTCATTTAATATAAAGAATTAAAGCTAAGGAATAAAAATAGATGGACAAACTCACATTAATAAAAGTAGAAGGAATTGGTTCCCAAAATTAGGATTCATCCATACGGCCGCAGGTTCCCCATCCCTGCTCTGGTGGAATGTATGGCTTTCACAAAATGTCTTCATTTGAATCAATTTTCTTCAAATTCTTAATTTTTCCAAATCAGTTTCCCTTTTCCAGGAGTAAAAAAGTTCATCAGTAAGTTCATTAGTAAAAAGTCCATCAGTGGTTCAAGTAAATAGGTTCATTAGCCTCAGTTTTCGCCCATGTATATTTTTGTACATGGAAAAGTATTTATAACATAATATGCATATTTTTCAAAATAAGCAAGAAATATTAGTTATACATATCCTCCCGGTTTATATCATCTAAGGACATTTATATAATGTACGACGAAATAATTAAATATGATTATGTATAAATTTTCTCACAACTGTTCTTATCATAATGTTGTGAAACATGAATTTTATTAATACTTCATTAACACGGCCATATTTATATGAAATTTATGTTGTTCATTTTCTTACATTAGGCCTTGTAGATTTCATTTTAGAAACACACAGATATCAATTTTTAAAATAGAAACTCATTTTTATTTTCGTTTACAAAACGCTTACTTTACTTAACGAACTTGTTGTAATTAACTAGTCACTTAATCAGCTTTAAATATGTACCCTAATATTATCTATATTATTATAAATATCGAATTACTACAAAAAAAATAATAAAACATTGTATGGTACAATATGTGTGTGTATTAGAGATAGGTTCTGAATGCCACTCTTTATTGTCCCGTAATAATAATTTTTCAGCAAATTCCTCGCCAATGTACCGACGTCGTTTGCTGAACGTTTAAGAAATAAGAGCGTTCTACCAGAAATACCCCCATTAATTTCTCCCAGCAACCAGCTGCTCACATACGAAAATCCTCACAGTGTTGTCAAAAGTAAACGTCAGTACGAATTCAACATTAATATTTGGAGAGATTTTGTAACGACAAGTTTGATAGACTTCCATGACCTGACGTGAAAGCTGACAGGAAATATTTATGGATATTTTCTGTTACGTTCTTTCCCTCGTAATGATATGACATCATTATGTTGTAGCAAGGATAGATTAGCAAATCAAAAGTACGCATGGACTACATTCTTATTATTATTAAATCATATTTGTTCGAATTCGCACATTTCTTAGAATGAATGAATGAAAGTATGTATAATTCAGGCTTAGTAAATGGATGTACATATATCTGAGAATAAGTACAGTAAATGAATATACATATATCAGATAAATAAATGTATATATATCAGAATATATCCAGAATGGCCCAGGCTGCCGTTTGTTATTGACCTTGGCTACGTTTAATGGACGATCCCTTGCTTCTGAAGCAAAACTTCAGGAATTGGAAGAGGAACTAGACAAGATCAAATGGGACATTGTAGGACTCAGTGAAGTTAGAAGAAAAGGTGAAGAGTTGGTGGAACTTAAAAGTGGACATTTGTTTTATTATAGAGGAACGGAAACTGGAAGAACAAGTGGTGTTGGCTTCTTAATCAACAAAAGAATTAAAGACTGTCTTCTGGAAGTTGAAAGTACATCAGATCGAGCAGCGAGGCTCGTTGTTCAACTAACCCAGCGATACCAACTTCAAATAGTACAGGTATATGCACCAACATCAAGCCATACCGACGAGGAGGTTGAAGAATTTTATGAAGAAATCAAAGAGTTACACACCAAAGGGAAACAACATATCAAGCTCATCATGGGGGATTTCAATGCAAGAATTGGACAACAGGAACAAGGAGAGACATCGGTTGGTAAATACGGATATGGGGAAAGGAATGAACGTGGCGATCAACTCATCGAATTTGCAGAAGCTGAAAACCTTAGCATCATGAATTCATTTTTTAAGAAGAAACCGCAAAGAAAATGGACATGGAAACACCCCAATGGAGGAACCAGCGAAATTGACTATATCCTGGCAAACAAGAAATCAATTATTGAAGATTGCAGCGTACTGAACAGATTTAATACTGGAAGTGATCATCGAATGGTGAGATGTAAAGTGCACTTAAATACTAAATTAGAACGACAGAAGCTCATTAGGAAACAAGTAAGTAAGAGGGTGGATTTAATGAAACTGAAAGTAAATACCGAGGCATTCAAGTTGGAATTAAAAAATCGCTTTTCTGCACTGGAAGGACTTATTGAAGAAATTGATATCTCAGAAGCAAATGAAAACATTGTTAAGACAATAGTTGAAACTGCTGGGGAAATTGGTGGTGTAACCTGTAAAAAGCACAATAGCAAATTATCTGAGAAGACGAAACAGCTCATGAAAAGGCGAAGAGATATGAAGGTGGACAATCAAAATACCAGTTCCAGGATTGAGTACATAGAACTTTGTAAAACTCTGCGCAAAAGCATGAAAGAAGACATAAGAAAATTCAACTGTGAGCTAGTAAGGAAAGCCATTGAAAATAACAAGAGCCTTAGGGTTGTTAAAGGAAGTTTATCTGTTGGGAAGAAACACATCATTGCATTAAAAGGAGAGGATGGCACCGTAACAAGAAATAGGGAAGAAATACTTAGAAGAGTTGAAGAATTCTACAAAAAACTATATGAAAGTAACAGTGGATTAAACGAAGACTCTGAGATAGTCGAAGGAACAGCTCCTAAAATCTTAAAAGAAGAAGTTTCATTTGCAATAAAAAGTATGAAGAAAGGAAGAGCCCCTGGTGATGATGGTATTACATTAGATATCCTAAAAGAAGCTGGAGAATATGTAGAAGACATACTTGCAAAATTCTTTACCAAATGTCTTAACAGCGGTAACATACCAAACCAATGGGATTCTGCAACAGTAATTCTTTTGCATAAAAAAGGTGATAAAGAGGATTTGAAAAATTACCGACCAATTAGCTTGTTACCTGCTATTTATAAAATCTTCACAAAAGTGCTAACACATCGCCTGCAGAAAAAATTAGATGCAGCTCAACCAAGAGAACAAGCTGGATTTCGAAGTGGATTCAGTACAGTGGACCATATTCAAGTATTAAGAGAATTAATTGAAAGAACACATGAATATGAACTTCCATTGTGTGTTGCATTTATTGACTATGAGAAGGCCTTTGACTCTATTAAAACATCAGCAGTCATCAACTCTTTAAGATCAACAGACATTGAGGATGTGTACATTGACATGGTGAAACGTGTGTATAAAAATGCAAGTGCAAAATTTCGGTTACATAAAGATACCAAAACTATCAAAATTGGTAAAGGTGTGAGGCAGGGAGATACCATTTCTCCAAAACTTTTTACTTCAGCTTTACAGATGATTTTTCAGCTGATAAATTGGAATAACAAGGGAATAAAAATAAATGGTGAATATTTAAATCATCTGCGGTTTGCTGATGACATTGTTATTTTTTCAACGAACCCATCAGAACTCCAAGACATGGTACAGGAGCTCTCAACTAGAAGTAAAGAAGTTGGACTCAAGATGAACCTACAAAAAACTAAGATCATGTTCAATAATTTTGTAGAGGAAACAAAAATACAAGTTGACAACATTGAGCTAGAAATTGCTGATTCATATATTTACCTTGGCCAGCTGATTTCAATGGATGGCAACATTATGAAAGAACTCAACAGACGTATTAAACTTGGCTGGAGTGCATTTGGAAGAAACAGTTTTATCCTGAAGGGGAAATTGCCTTTGTGTCTAAAAAGAAAGGTCTTCAACCAGTGTGTATTGCCAGTCCTCTCTTATGGATCAGAGACATGGAGTCTAACAGTTGGAGCAATACGAAAGTTACAGACAACGCAAAGGAGCATGGAGAGGTGCATGCTTGGAATAACTAGGAGAGATCGAAAAAGAAACACTTGGGTGAGAGAGCAAACTAGAGTAGAGGACATCATTGTTAAAGTAAAAGGGCTGAAATGGCGATGGGCTGGGCATATTGCAAGAAGAACTGATCAACGATGGACAACAGAAATTCTGAACTGGATTCCAAGAGACCACCGAAGACCTAGAAAACGTCCTCAAACTAGATGGGTGGATGAAATAAGAAAACAGGTTGGGGTGACGTGGAAACGAATGGCCCAGGATAGACTTGTGTGGAAAGCATTTGGAGAGACCTTCATCCAGCAGTGGATAGATAATGGTTGAATATGATGATGATGATATATATATATATTTAGTCTCAGATGGGGACCCAGAAAATATTTTCGGGTGGGCACGCAAAACTAATATTGAAGTATGAGAAAAATATCAAAAAGGCTGATTCGCGGGGGGAGGGGGGGGCGGAGCGCACTCCTGGACCGCCTGTTTTTCAGTCCTAATATTGCTGATACAGTAGTGCGGCCCGCCGGCCTACAAAAATAAGCAAAATTGGCCCTTGGACTGAAAAAAGTTTGAAGACTCCTGTCCTAGGTCATTGGCCCCCTGGTGACACTTTGGTTGATTGATTGATTGATTATTAAAACCCAATAGGATGGACACTTACATTGGGAGTGGAATACAAAAACGTCATACAACGAAGTACATAAAAATTAATAAATACAATAAAAAACAGTAGCAGCAAAAACACCAGGAACAGAACGACACAACAAAAATATGCACTAAAAATGGAAACACTTTACAAAACCAGACAAGTCAAAACGCATTAACAAGCTTTTAAAAACAGTCAAAGAGGCACACGACACAAGGCGACACGGTAAAGAGCTCCAAACACGCGGTGCAAACGAATGGAAATGACAATTTCCCCTTGCAAGTGGCGCCCTCATAGTTAAACGGTGGCATCTGGCGTAAATTTCGGGAACTAATATCAAGTGAAATAGAAAATAGCTAACGAAAACAAATATTATTATTTCTTACTTACTGAACTTTTATTTGCTTTTGGTATAAAAATTTATAGTCATTTATAAATGATGCAATATAACTTTTTATCCAAATTAACTGAAGCGATTGCAATTTTTTTAAACCTCCTAAAGTGAATTCCTGTTACTATGAACCTCCTACTTACGAATTACACGTTTCTATGAACAATTCGTTTATCCCGAAGAATTGTCTATATATATATATATATATATAACTAGCGATAATTTCTATATACAAATCTTTTAAAGTTCTTTGTGAGTTTGTGAAATTGGCAGTCCACTGTACGTACCTCTGCACATGACATTGATGTTTTCACCGTCGGAAACCGTTCCAATACTCAAAACTTTCTTGGAAATTAAAAATTTATTTCATGGTAAGCTATCTGGTAAACATCGTAAGAACTAGATATTAAATTATTCGTAAAGAAAATCAGTTTCCAGCGCCCGGTAACCAGGACCCACGATCTCGATTGAAGGCCGTCAAGTGCTCTACAAACTGAGCTACAAGCGTCAATTATTTCATGAGTATGTATAAGGCTTTCTATGGTCGGAAAATTATTCTTTCTTTTACGAGAATTTAACATCTATTGTTGCCACATCGTCAGC
>QLNU02014218.1:49967-79648 GCA_006491805.2 Dysdera silvatica | reverse complement strand
ACATTATCTCAAGAAAAACTCGTTGGGTTGTCAATTTTGTCTATTGAAAAGAATATGACTTCAACACTTGATTTTGAAGATGTGATTACAAATTTTGCTTTAAAAAAGTACAGAAAAAAAGCTATGTAATTTAACAGTAAGTAAACAATTTTTTGTAGTAGTGTATTCTTTTATTTGCACATTGGTAGCCTTTACTTTCATTTTTTTTTTCATGTTTAAATTGAGATCAAATTATAACCTAATTTTTAATTCTTCAAAATTAAACTTTTATTATTTATATGCCTTACCTTTTTGCATTTTTAAATTTAGCAGGATGTAATTTTCTGTTAATGAAAAAAGGTATTAATGGGAATAGCGACAAAGTGAAAATTGTCGCCAACTCCTAACCAATCGTCGCCAAAATCATAAACATGGACGATAAATTTGTCTCCTGTTCTATGTAGAATTGAAAGGGCACAAGTTTATTCAAATACCAATTAAAATAAAATCGATGTAGCTGAGGAAGAAGTGTTTTGAATAATTTAACTAATAACCTTAAACTTTATGAAAAAGCAAATCAGCACGAACAAAGCAATTTAATTTTGGTGGTTACTATAATTCTTTTTCTTATTAAAATTGAGTATATACTATTTTCAATATCTGACAATAAAAAATGTGAATAATTTATGTTGTGCTGTTTTTGCATAAAGGCACACATATATTTAATAATAATCAGTAGAAGTATAAATATGGCAATTTTAATTTGTGTCTACCGGGTTTGTTTTTTCGACCACCAGTTGCTAACCAAGGTGATCTTTTGAACCACCAAATTTCCTTCGCTGGTGACATCATTAGTTATTAGTATATACCTTAGTCGTTAAATAATCATATGCTGACTATTTTGGTTATACAATCATGATATTTGAAAATAGTGATAACGCTGATAATTAGACAATATATGACATTATAAATCTGGATAAATTAGTAATAGCACAACTCCATCTAAAGTTACTAGCAATACAGGCCAAATACCAGCCGAATATTCGTCCCATCCCTAGTTTCTATTAAAGACTGCTTATAATGTCACTATAAAAAATACAGAAAATTTTATTTTTGAAGTCTTTTCTCATCAGCGTATGTGTGATGGTTGAATGTGGTTTTGCTTATTTTTGTTACCTTTGGAAAAAAAAATCCAACAAAATTTATTATCACGATATATCCCAGAATCAGAACCCTTTGAATAGGGAAAATTTTGTCTTAATATGGCTAGATTTAGCTATTTTGTAGCTTGTTCTGGCAACAGTATCGTATCAAAACAATACAAAGTTTCACCAGAAGATTGCTTAACAACAGATATTTCAAAACTGGTATAAGGTTTAAAACACGATGTTTCAAGAGCCAACTGCTTCCTTTGTCAAGTGAAGGCAGAATTTCTGCCTTCATTTGACAAAGGGAGCAGTTAACTCTCGAAACATCGTGTTTTAAACCACATGCCAGTGTAGAAACAAGTTGTCAAACAGTATTGTATTGTGCATTTGTTATTATTTACCTATCCAACTTATAATGGGGCCAATTATGCAATGTCCCTCCCAACAGGCCTCACTACTGAGGACATTTAAAATTTTTGTGAGGGCACGGGGCCCCAAATATGTGCCTCGCTTAGGGCCCCGCAAAAGCATGATCGGGGCCTGCCTGTACATTTTCTTTCAGTCTTTGTGAAACTATCGCCCTTAAAGCCTAGTGCCCTGAGTAATTATTAAATTTGTAAATCGTTCAAATGGTTGTTGTTTTGTGGTTCTTTTTATTTTGACTATTGAATTAACTAATTAATATCTAATTAACAACTTCTTCTTTCGCTTTGCCATTTCCCATGTTATATGGGGTCGGCGTTATGGTCCTTTAATCTTCTATCCAATGCCTCTTCTCTACTCCATCCATACTCTTCCAGATCTTCCGTCACTTTATCCTTCCATCTCAGCCGTGGTCTTCCCCTCTTCCTCTTACCCATTACCACCAGCTTATCCAATACCTTTCCCACATATTCCTCATTTCTCCGCTCCATATGCCCAAGCCATCTTAACCTATGTTCTTGTATTTTTCTTCCTATGGGTCCAACCTTGACCGTACCTCTAATTAGGTTATTCCTTATTTTATCCCTCCTTGTAACACCATTCATCCACCTCAGCATTCTCATCTCAGCCACTTCCATCTTCCTTTCATGCGCTCTTGTAATTGGCCAAGTCTCCGCCCAGTATAACATTGCAGGTCTGACCACAGTTTTGTACAATTTTCCTTTCATCCTACCGCTTACTTTCCTATCACAGAGCACTCCACTCATCTTTCTCCAATTTAACCACCCACATTAGATTCTGTATTGTATCTCTGTGGTCAAAACTCAATCGCAGCCTATGAACGATTCAACATACTTAAATTTTTGTGCCGATGGTAATCCTTCATCTTGTAGACCTATGCTACTTACGCTTTCTCCATTTAGTGCCACATATTAACATCTAATTAACTAATTAATATCTCCAATTAACTAATTAATATCTAATTAACTAATTAATATCTAATTATCTAATTAATATCTAATTATCTAATTAATATCTACTTAATATCTGATTAACGTTTTATGATGGCTGTTGGGGAATTGTGGCACAGATGGCGCCAAAAGCCGCTGTAAAGATCTCCTTTCCTTTCCAAAACATTGCACGTCCTTCCAGTAACGAATTAAAACAAAGTCAATTATATGCGCAATAAAGCATTCAGCATTTTAATATCTAACAGACAGGCACAGCATTATAACTGTTAGGGTGAAAATTCAAAATTCTCTTTTTAAATTAACTAATTAAATTTAAACACCCATGAGCACATAAGTAGACAAACAAAACAAAAAAACACACACTCTCTCTCTTTCTCACTATTGTACAAATATATGTGTCAATGTCATTAAGTGTTGTGTTTATTTTTTCGAGATTCTGCCGCTCTTGTTTCTAAATTTTTCAGACGAGATTGTACCACAAGATAACTGCACTACATTTACCCAAGTCCATTGATGACATTACACCATCTTCAGCCAAGATCCAGTGTAACATCTACATGGAACATCATATAACCATCATCAATAAAAGGCAACAACAGGACTTTCATTTAAAACCAACACCTACAGGACTTTCATTAAAAATCAGTGGATTGCCTACTTCAATGACTATCAATGCAACAGTATAGGTTTTTATAAAAATTGGAGTTTGATTGAATTGTTTAATTGATTCTATATGTAAAATGTCCATATCATTGTCACATCATATGGTACTTGTAAAATTAATTTCAAATTCAGAAATATTCGTAAGTTAAAAATATATTAATTGAAAGTATTGATGCAAGTATTGTATAATATTATGCAATTATTTCTAAAAATGCCTATGTAACCACCTAGACCCTTAAAAGTATAACGTTCTTTTTTTTTCTCATGCATGTTACCCTCGTTAACCGCCATTCCCACTATTTCCGAGATGCAGCTGGGCTATAAGGCCGTTAAAATAGTAAACTAAATATTCCCCTTATTTCTGCTAAACAGTCCATACCAGCTTGCACCATTTTCTTCTCAACAACTAAACGATACCGTGGGAGCACTGGACCCTTTTTTCGCCTGTGACCTTTCAAGTCATAAAACTGAACTTCTCAGGACCAGTGAACAGAAAAAAAATCAAAACAACTTCAAAGAAATCAATGTTGCAAGGGAAATAAACTAATCACCATAGCGTAAATAGGCTAGGCCACCCACAATACTTTTCTGGATCTCTCACGCTAAAGTTCCTCCCCAGGGACATCTGGCAATCAGAAATCACACCTACAACCAACTTCTTGGAAATTCCACCAAGAACGTTCGAACCCTCTGTCATATATTCACATTTTTATGGACAAAAGCTGTCAAGAAAGACAGCTCAAAGTTTAACGAAAGCCACAGCCACTCTCCCCTCTGTGGGGTCAATCTGGCCAATTGAAAATTAGGTAATTTTTACGTCAGAATTCAATTGGCCAATCACGTTCCACAAAAATCTTCGATAAGAAGTCGAGCGTGAGTGTGAAGAGAGAGAGAGAAATTTTGAACCAAGAAGATCTAAACCGGGGGACGAGATGATAAAAAAAACCATGGGCCATTAAGGGTGTAACATGTAAGTTAAAGTTACCTTTCTTTCTCTCCTATTAATCGATAATTATAAGTGCCTCCTCCTTCATTAAACTTATAATAAAATGTGCAAATTTTTCCTGGTGGTTTATATACCCCAGTATGATTTGTTTTAAAAATGATTTTGTCGAGTGATTTTGTATATCTGGTTTAAGTACTGAGAATGTATAATTATTGTCCGGTGAAAATTGATGGTATGCTAATTGTTCCAAACGAAAAATTCTAAATGGCACTGTGAAATTCTAAAGGATTAGAAAATATATTATCGTGTTTATAATATAAAATAAAAGGCAGTAATTATTGAATAATTGTTTCATGTCTGTTTTAAAGAACCTGGTGTTTTTTTATTTTGTTTATGTTTAACACACAACGCGTTTAGAAAAATAACCCTAGTTATTCACTTAATTTTTACGGTCTTGCATTTGAAATTTTAGGCAGAAGTCAACCAATGTTTACTAACCACTATCAACGGCCAATTTACAAATTCATTCCGAATAAAATAAACTATAAATATAACCACATGTATATAACTGATATAAATATAAATCTTATTAAATACTCAAAAATCCACCATAACAATGATTTTAATCATGTGATTTAAATAAATCAATGAATAAAAATCAAAATTTGTTATTACCTTTTTTAAAAATAAGTTTAAGCTAATTTTTACACAAATTAATGGTTTAAATCTGATTTAATGAAAAACAATTTAAACCGATTTTTCAGTGCTTATGAACAAATACTTTAAAATAAAAATGACCTTTTTACTATTTTGTAAAATGCAATACAGGCAAAAACAACCCTTCGGATGATTTCACTACAGTTGTTTACATACAGTTCACAGTCAACTATTTCTAAAAGTCAAAGTAGTGTGTATTTATTAGGTATTTTCTTAATCTAACGTAACAGAAAATATTATTCAAATCACCAAATATTTTCAGAACTATTCATTTTGCTTGGGTCGGATGCAATCAAGTGGCACAGAATTGAATCTACCACGAAAAGTATGTTGGAATTTTATGTGATTGCTTGGAGAGTTACATTAAAATCTGGCCAATTTTCATACAGATGAAGAAAAGGGGAATGTTGAAAACCACCTTCAGTTGAAACTGATTTTTGTTGCTTTAAAAAACTTGCAGTATTTCTAAAGTAGTAGAAGTTTGGAAAGATCTAGAGAACAGTATAAAAGACCTTGCTTTTGACACTTCTTTGTACATTACGATGTTTAAAATATGCTATGAGCAAGTTGTAATTTTAGCTTGCTATTTGGTGCATTATTACTGAATTTTAAAGCAGAACGCCTGCCAAAGAGCGAGAAGGAGCAAGCAATACATTTTTTAAAAAGGTCCAAGGATACTTCATTATTAGGCATCATTCTTACGTTTACTGTCCATGTGCTTCTCAATGGTGTTTTATTTGAAGAAGAGACAGTGAAATCAATTTCCACTCTTCAGTGGCGAAAATCACTGGCCTTCATAAGAGGATGTGTTGGCTAAAAGGAATTCGATGATGGTGAGGAACTATGCACATCTAAGGGAACCTCTACTGGAGTTGAAAGGATGTTTTCCATATTTGGACTTGCGCATATCAAGTTAAGAAATCAGTTAGGAGTTGAGAAGGCAGCAAAGTTGGCATTTTTATTTAAATCCTTAAATGCATATTGTAGTTTCGATAAACAAGAAATCAAGACATTGAATATTTGTTTTTTATGTTATTAAATACGTTATTTAGATATTCACTTAAAGCTTGAGAAGAGTAAATTGAATGTTAAAATCTTACATAAATGGAAAGTGGATTTATTTCTGATGTATACAATCTTAATCAAAATTCAATTACACCCCTCAATTTAAATAATAAAAATCCAATTTTTAAAAAAATTTTCTATACCCATTTATATATAGTATGGATGGATGATTGGATGGGACTACAAAATATGTTCTTTATAAGCCAGGTTTTAGCTGTAGTGGGATTTGACTGTACAACTAACCACACATTGTGCACAACGAATAATTAGTACATCATCAGAACCACCATATATAGGGAAGGGGGTCACCTTCGAATACCAAAGATTATTGCTTCAAAATAAATATTGCTGTTTGTTTCAAACTTCTCTGACAAGTAACAAAATATTTCTAGGTGTAGTGTTTTCACAAACTTTGAACATTTTTTTAAATCAAAGTTGCTGAACTACAATAATTATGAAATCAAATTAATTTAACCTACCATTTTTTTTTTTATTTCTAGACTTTTTAAATTTGAATCAATTGTAACATTTTCTATCTACCCTGCACATTTTAACATTTCATGTCTTGCTTTTATGGTTCAACAATAGAAGACAGATAAACAAAGAAACTGTATAAAATTATAAAATACTGCTGCAATTAGTTGAATAAGGACAAATTAATAATATGACAGTGTCTGGCCAAACTCAATTTCAAACTTCCCTAATTTTTCCATGCCAACTTTTTTATGGATTTCCCAGTCATCAAGTTTAGTAAACAATACATTGCAATGCATTAAAGTTTGCATAATTGAAATAAGATCCAATAACTAATATAAAATTCACAAACACAAATCCCAAAGCCATTTATAACTCAATTACAGTGAATTTACAAATACAAAAGCTATTTAAAAATGCATTACTTTACATTAAAAACTTGCATTAATTAAATATTTACACTGGAGTTGTTTTCCATGTCCAATGATATAGTCCATAATGCTGATAATGTTCATTTAATGACTGTCTACAGATGTTTGCATACTGTATAGAACTTGAAGAAATTTTTCCCCCAACAGGGGAAGAGATTGAGAATACAGCTTGCCAGTGCCCGATTTCTGCAGGGGCATGCGGAGCAGCTGCCCTGGGCTCCCAATTCAGAGGAGCCCCTAAACTCTAAATTTAGTCCAAGATATTCATAAAAAGTACACAAACCACATAAGCGATGAAATTTTTTTTGGTCAATCTATTGATGACATAACAAGCTAGTCAGTTGAGGCTAGGCAATGCCTCCTTTCTTAGTCATAGGTGGCACTGGTCAAGGGAAAAAGCAGGGGCAGACTCAGTAGCCTAGCTATAGAATTTTAGCCCCAATGCAATCGTTGGTAGAGCCCCCCCACCAGGATTCCACAATTATGCTATCTAAAGAGTTTCAACTTCCAAAGGCCCCCACACAATTGCAAAGCTAGGCCATTGGGCGGACTGGGTACTCTCAAAGGGTGCATACCTTGGAATTTCAGAGAAACACAAGTCCTGTCACCAATTAGGGCTGGTGACTCAATCTGCCCCTGGGCAAAATATTTTGAATTCCCTCAAGCTTACCTGGCTAGGCAACGTTATATTATACTTACCTTGGTCTTATAAATAAAAGTCATTCGCTCATACCTATAATAAACATAGCAATCAGAAATCTGTCGTGGGTACAGGAGGGGTTGGGGCCCCTTCATGTGTGTCTGCCTTGGGCCCCAGAATTTCTAAGTCGGGCCCTGCAGCTTGCACATATGCTAGTACCTGCTACTGCTAACCTGAAATACAGATTAAAAATATAAAGAAGTGCCTACCACAGTGTTAAATCACAAATTTTAAAAATTAATCTTGAGTTTTGAGAAAAACAAAGTATACATACGTTTATAACAAAATTGAATGAGTCCCAGTTTGTTTGATATTTTACACAGATTTATTTTTAACTGAATGATTTGGAAGGAATGATGTTGTGGGTATTTTTTTTTTCAAATTTCTAACAAATGATCAATTAAAGAATTTGTATTCCAGATTAAATGAATAATTTCCAACTTCCTATGGAAAGACTCACAATACGTATTTGTATCAGAACGGGCATGAGAAAAATTTCGTTAAGCCATTGCCCACGTTACTGTATATTTGCAATAATTATCTGAAAAATAATGAATGCTGAGACAATTTTGTAATAATTATTAATACACACGCATCACATTAAAAAATGTGCTTTACTGTTTCTCTGTAAGTAGAGTAACTAAAAGATAAATTTTCTCACGCAAAAATTCGAAATTTTAGAATGTAATTGCCGAAGTCACGAACGATGAATATGAAATTTACACTAAATACATTGACAGCTTGATCATCTTCACCTGAGGCTTGCAAATAAGACTGTTTTTATGCATCTGAACCAGCATTTCTCTATTTGTGGTACGTGAAAATATTAGCAATGGCGGAAAACGCCAAAAAATAAGTGGTTAAGATGGAAATACAAGAACAAAAATAGACTTTTCATTTACAAAAAGACATTTTAATAGTTATAAACTTTCACCATGAGTTAATGTGCTTAAAATTATTTTAATGCAGTTTTTATTCGTTTTGATGTTAGGCTGCTATTACAAAAAATTGAAATAAATTGTTAAAGTGTAAAATATGAAATAAAAGCCTATAAATATCATTAACTTGAGTTATTTATTTACATTGAGAACATTTCTACCTAACAAAATTTTTTTTGAGTGGAGGGACTACTCATAAATGAAAAGCCCAATCAAGGGGCACGGGAGAAAAAAAGGTTGGGAAACACTGGACTAAACGATTGAGTATGAAATGGACAACAGGATATTCATGGCCAAATTCAGACACCATTATGTTGAACAGATAGAAACCATATCGATTACTATTGTACATTGAATCCAAACATAAAATTAGTTTAGCCCCTTCAATCTTTTTTTTGCTCTTTCGCTTGCAAGCCAAAAGCAAACAGATCATAATTACTTAGCAAGTTATCTAACCCTTTTGGGCCAATTCTGTTTTCATATTTTGAGTTTTGTAAATTAAAACTGGACTGAAGGTTTCGTTCATTAAATCAATTTTGTATTTTTCAGATTTATCATCACGTTTGCAATGCATATTAATTTTTAGATCATGTACATAATTGTGTGTGTGTAATTTCTCATTGTTTGATGACTGACTTTTTTTACTGGGAACCCATACCTATCGCTTTTGTCAGCAGAATTGCCTCGCACATAATCCTGAATTTTCCTAATGTTAACTCCCACCTCTAACCTTGCTTTTATAATGTTCAATAACGATGAAATCTGGTAATTTGAATGAACAAAATGAAAATTTTCTTCATTACATATTGTTAGTGGTTGATTACGGCCACAGAAAAATGTGAATAACTTTTTAGCAGGCCATTTTAAATTCCTAGGCAAGTTTCCTTCGAATTCTTTGCACTTAAGAATATGTTGGTTGGTTGTATTTTTATGGCGCAAGGACAAGGGCCATTCTATGCCAGAGAAGGTGAACTTTTACGAATATGACATTGAATATAAGCAAAGAACTGACAAGTGAAATAATGCATTTTTTCCATCTCTTACCTTCTTTATACCTATTATTTTTCTAAAAGAACTAAATGTTTTTGTATTCTCAACTTTTTTTTTAACAACTTTATTTTGGGTGGTTAATGAACAATAATAATAGTACATACAAATGAACATGGTAAAGCAACTAAACATTGATCTTGATACTACAATAAGGAACATATTTTATAACCACCCGGGCAGTAATGGGTAAAGACAAGAGCCTGACAGAGCCCATACTGCTCAGAAGTAAGATTTAAATTACAATCAAACGCTACACAAAATACCAGAGAAAAATAAGTTACAAACAATGGTGAAGAACCAATTCAAAGATGCACAGACACTAGAAGATAGAGGAATTCAATTAATTATTAGTGCCTAATGTGAAATAATTTCCGCACATTATTCTCAAATTTTAAACGTGAAATGAGAGATTTAGTTGATTGTGGAAGAGAGTTCCATATTTTTGTACCAGCATATCCCATTTTTCTGCAAGCAAAGCCAATTCTTGTACGATAAGATCTATAGTTAGCGCTAGATGAGGTTGGATAAAGATGTTGTGGTAATTGAATACCAAAATAGAAGATACCAGTGTTACATCTTAAGTTATTGAACATAATGAGAACAAGTTTATAACTCAATAATTTGTTTATTGGTAAAATATTATACTTGCACAATATTTCGGAGTTAGAGAGCGGTGACGTAAGTTTTAGTTTTATTAGATTAAGAAATTTATTTTATAGTGTTTGAAATCTTCGTATATTGATTTTTGTAGTGAATCCCCATATTAAATGACAGTAGAAAACGTGAGAAAAGAAAAAAGAATAATACACGTCTGAGTTTATTAATGGGTAGAAAATAGCTGATCCTACACATACCAATATTTCTGCTGACCATAGAGCAAGTATTGTTTATGTGATCATCCCATTTTAAGTTGGACTGCAACGTAACACCTAAAAATTTAGTTTTACTAGACTTCAAGCCATGCTTAAAATTCATCCATAGATTTAAATTGACATGTCTTCATATTATGTTTATACTTATGTTTTCGATTAAGGTGATCTGATAGAGTTTTAGTATACTTAAACCTTCCCCCTCAAGTTTTACGAATGCGAACAAAATTGCATGGATTCCCACTGTAGGATATTTTATAGGGACCCTGTTATCACCAAGTATTGACAATGTTTAAGCTGCATAAGCTTTTTTTTTGCATTTTGAGAAAGGATATTGTATTTTGCAAAAACATTTAATTCTATTTTTGCCAAAAAGTGAAAGCTCTGAAATTAAGATTCTACAATTTGATGTTGGTGGCCACCAGTAGCATAACTAGAGGGGTGGGGGGAAGCAAAGGGGCGGTCAACCCGGGCACCATAATTCGAGGATGGCAATTACACTTTAAAACACAAAATTTATTTATGTTTTGTCATCCTATTGGGGGACGGGGGTGGGGTGGGGGCAATGACAGTCACTCGCCCCCAGATGGCAAAATAGCTACTCCACTGGTGGCCACCATACAACGATCTTGAAGGCCTTCTGTGACATCATGAACCACCGGCATATGCAGGAGGGTGTTAATGAGAGTTGTAACCCTCCCCATTGCAATGAAAATGTGTATGTTTATCATATGAATGTATAGAGTTGTAGCTCTGTAACCCACCTCACGAACTTTCTGTGTCCACCCATGTGTCATAATTGGATGAATCGAAAACAGCTTGAATTTGAAAATGCTTACAAACTATGGTAGGTAGCAAAGACAAGGAGAACTGTACAATTATATGACCGATTGAATAATTTTGTACAAAATTAAATATGTTATTTGTAGTAGATAAATAAAACAATACTGTCGCAGTTAGAAATTACGTAATTTAATGTCGTGACAGCTGTTTCGGTAGCTTCTTGCTACTCTTTTCAAACTTTTTTCTTTGAAGCAGTACTTGTAACTCGTATAGTGGCAACCTTGACAAGCATTACCAATCAACAGTTTGTTTGGTTTGTATATTTTGTTTGAAAAAAGTAGCAAGAAGCTACTGAAACAGCTGTCACGACATTAAATTGTGTAATTTCTAACAGTGACAGTATTGTGTTTTATTTATCTAATATTTTTGCGCAGTGACAGTGTATCACATCAATCACAATGATATTTGTAGTTCTAAATTTTAATTATGTTATTTTGTTTAACATTCTCCCAAAGTACAACATTTTCAAAACTATCGCAAGTATTTACAGTAGAAAAAGAGAACTAAAAGAAATTTAAAAATGCTAAAATTTTATTTTTACATTTTAGCTAAAATGCTAAAGGGGGAGGGGGATCTAGCTTAACACCTGGTACTACATTTCACATATCATTAGAAAATAAACAATTAGAAACATTTATTTGTAAGCCAATCTGCCAAACAGAAGTAACACATTTCAGTGAATCTACTTTTTTCTGAATACTGTCAAAAACTGGTGAATTTTTATATGTGCCATTAACATAACAGGATAGGAGATTTTGATGAGAACTTTCCATCGTTAGAACGAGAAATTGTTAATCAACACATCAGTTTATGAAAATCCTTTTTGCATATTACTTTATGCCCGTCAAGGATATCACTGGATGCTCATAATACCGGGTCCCAAGGATCAACTATGTTTAAAAATGTGGATCTCCAATAAACAAAACACCGTTTTTTCTTTACTGAAACATTTATGTTAGTAAGTTTTCCAGCAAACATACAAGTATTTCATATTACATTTGAAAATCAGTAAAAAGAAAATTAAAATATTAAATTGTAAACAGGAACATATTAATGCCAGAATAATTCTTTAAGAAAATGCCATTTGCTATGTCAATTATATTTTTTGATTCTGACAGTGGTGGCCCTTCCAACGATAACATCAGGGGTTTCATTTCCTTTTATTATGCTTCGTGGGTTTTTCAGCACACATTTACTACATAATGGGTCTCTGGGACACACCATTTTTCTGAAATCGAGCCCTTTCATTCCATAGGCACTATGGTGCATCAATGACACTCCTGCATCTATATGCTTGAGATTTGTTACTTTAAACAATGGAACTACTACATTCTTGGGTTTTCATTCCCTACCACCACTTTTAAATTCACATTTAGAAGAAATATTTGCATTAACTATTAAACAGGGGTGATTGAAAGTCCAAATCAGATTTGATGAAAAATTACAATAAATTCCATTCGCAAAGCTCCTTTTGTCACCAAAACTGATGCTGTACTTCTAAAACTGAATCCGAGAGCAGTAAGCACCACACATGTGCATAAATCCCAGCGTATGCACACTAGCCCATAGCGGAAGACCAGAACGCACGATGTGCAATCCTTCTGTGCATATGTGTGGACTTTCCAAAAATTCCTATCAGTATTTCCATTTAAAAATAATTATTGGATAGAAAACTAGCATCCGACAAGAAAAAATAGCTTAGAAGGTATTTTGGAGATATTTTTGTAGAAATATTTTACAGGAGATACTTTAGAAAAGGTATTTTAAAAAGGAGGTATTTCAGTAGACCTAGCTAATATTTTAGAAGATTTAGCTAATTTATAACATGTTTCGGCATTACCAGTACCTAAGCAGCAATGTACTTGCATTTACAGAGTCCATGCACATGCACAGAAGAATTGCACACCAGGCGTTCTGGTCTCCAACTACGAGCTATTACGGTCATTAACAATGTCGATGAAAGGAAAACAAGATGTATTTACACAAAAAACAAACCCCAAAACACTAATGATCATATTAAACAGTGGATGCCGAAACCGTAAAGGTAAGAATTATTCTGAACAGTATAAAACTTGTAAATGCTAAACTGTCATGGCAACCCAAAATAAAACGAACGCCGAGAACAACAACCCAGCAAGGAAGTTAGCATGCCTTTGGTGAAACTGAATTTATTGTAAAGCAAAACTCCAGATTCCGTGAATATACCAGAACATTCCCTGAAAAATTATGTAATATTTTTGGTAAAGACACTGATTTCTAAAGAAATATAAAAAATTACAGGAAACAAAACAATTTTTTTAAAAAGAGATCTGGGAAGGAGCAAGTTGAAATACCCGGTAATCACCCCTGATAAAAACAGAAAATGGATTAGAAGTAAAACATTTTGGCCAAACTACACGTGTATCCCCTGCATGCTTTGTAGACAAGGCGCGGCAACCTCCTTCCTGGATTACATCACATGTTTACTTCCCAGCTGTCATGTGTTTTTTTTAAGAAGTAACTACCTGTTACACTGAGTTTATTACCTATTAGACCCTTTTCATATTTTTTAATAAAACAAACCCCAAACTTCTGTTTTTAAATGCTTGATTTTTTTAATGGCTTTTGGAATCATTTCCTCTACTTCGTCTTTGTGACCGCCAGTTCCATATATACTCTGCGAAGTACGTCAAACAGATTTTCCATGCCCGACATTTCGATGCTCCACGTTCTCCTCATACCTCCTTTAACCTCTTCTCCCCATACCCCCTTTCTGTCTGAAAGATACTTTCAAATCCAATCCGTTACAAAAATAAAAAAAAAATTAAACATTCGCTCGTCCTATCGCTACAACTCACAAAATACCACCACCATGAATGGACACTATGACAACTACATTGTGCATGCACACATTTTTTACGCTCCACAAAACTTTCCCCTCCAGTTTAAGAGTATAGCATAAGTTTTGGCAACAAAACAGGGAATACATCTGTAGTGTTACCAACATTTTAACTAATGTAATAATGGGTAAAACCGCATAACAATCCTGGTCACCAAAACTTTCACTATACTCTTAAAATTGGTCAGAATTTTGTATGTGTAGTCCCAGTTCCGATGACGCACCTACATCTGCATGTCAATTCTATCAAAGCACTCCTTGAGCCATTTAATTGTTCACTGCACTTTTTATAGTAAGAGTTATGTGAACTACAAGGCTAAAATATCAGACATATATAACTGTACGCCATGATGAAATGCCTTTGAGACTTTTTTAGGATCCAATAATTTTTAGGAATCAGCACATGCCTTTTGGTCCCCTCCCTCACCACATACTAAAAACATAAGATAATTACAGCACTGCAACCTGTTGAAACAGAAAACCTTGCAACAATAAAAACATTACAAACTCAAATTTTCCAATTTGAGAAGAAAATCAATTGTAAACAGTGTATTAGGAACAGATATACTTAAGTTTACCATGGGAATAATTATCCAAAGATGTTGAACGAAAAGATTCCAGCATGGCAAATACATTTATTCCAAGATGCAGATACGCAAAATGGCAAAAAAAAGCTGTGTGTTGCTTCACAAATCTTAGAGACCTTGGCGTTAATTGTAGAAAATCGTTGATTTATAATTTTGACACAAGGAGCATCAACAATTTGTTCCTGAAAAGAAATATAAATTGATATTATGTATTATAATATGAAAGACGAATAATCCACATTACGAATTGAGCCTTAAAATTTCTGTGAACAAGTCATTATAGGGCATAAATTTTTTACTTCGGCGAGTGAAAATTCCGTCTAATTATAGATGGAATTGTTACAAGAACAAAAAAATTAAACAAATCCGCTAATCAGCAATTTACTTGAACGTGCCTCGCCTACAGTTCGTTCGCAGTGAGCTGACGTGCAGTCCCGTTACAGATGGTTTGTTCCATTGGAGTAGAGCGTCTTCCAAAACTCGTTTTTCATGTGGGAAGAATGAGTTCTGGAAGATGTTCTAGCCTTTACTGCAATGAAACAACCCATCTGCTAATGGAATTGGATGCCAAGTCTGCGTGAACGGCTTATACTGCGCTCTGCCGTTTTCACCAGAAAACACCTATTCCGTGCTCGAGGTAAAAACGACTGATGGAGCAGAAAATATGGTTGGACATAAATCTAGTTTTTGTGTTAGAATGAAAGAAGTGTGTGTCAATCTTATAGGTATCCACTGTATAACACACAGATTACAACTTGCAATTTTAGACGCTTGCAAAACAATTGATTACAGTCTTTTGAAAATACTGTAAAGTGTGTATGTAAATGTTATAGCAGTTCAGCCAAACGACTTCATAAATTACAGGAAACTTCAAAAGTCCTTGGTGAAAAATTATTCAAGTTAAGGGATATGCACAGTGTACAGTAGATACTAAGCAGAGAAAAAGTTCTTTAGGCATTATGTGATTCCTGGAAAGCTGTTTTCCTTGATTTAGAAAACAGTCTGTTGTAAACTATGATCCAGATGCCTCAAAAACAAAAGGATTGTTAAAGTTATTAAAACAGTTCCAGTTTGTGAAGCTGTTACACTTTCTGGTTGATTTCTATGGAATTCTCAAACCATTTTTTCCTACAAAGTTTGCATTTAGTGCTTCCTGCTTTGAAGGGAAAATGCGAATACGAATTGCATTCTCCGAGTAAGTTAAAAAATGCAGCAGGCCTAAGGGAACAACAGTTTTTGGAAAATGTTTCATTATCAGGAATGTGTAAAGACATACAACTTGCTAACATTAATGCAGGAGAAAAAAATTTCCAGAGCATAAAAGAACAATTAATCTCAAATTCACACTTTCAAAGCAGGCTAGAACCAGTGTCAAATGACTTGATACAATCAATGCATATCTTTGATAGCTTGCAATGGCCACCTCGAGGTGATCTTTTAAATTACAGACTGCATGAAATAGACACTTTAGGAAAACACATCTATTCAAATGATTGGCACAATAAAAGGAATCTTCTTTCAGAATTGGCAGAATACAAGCTGACCACCTCATCTTTGAATTCTCAAGAAGCTCTGAAGAGGATTAATGAAAATCCTGATAGATTTACAACTCTGCTCCTTGTGGCGAACTACATTGTTGTTTTGCCCCCTAGCACAGCTGCATGTGAGAGAGGTTTTAGTTCATTGAACAGAATTAAAACTGCATATAGGAATGCATTAGCAACAAACACTATGGGTGACCTAACAATATCTATAAATGGACCAGATATTTAAAACTTTAATCCAGATGATGCCATTGACAAGTGGTACTTTAGTACTGACAGGCAAAGATACACAAAATCATATTAGTCATGACCTCAAAAATTGAACAAAACATTTTTTGAATTGACTCTACACATTTATGTTCTTAGACATTTTAATCTTTCTGAAATCTCAAATGCAATACATTAAAATGTTTTTGAATTATAGATGATTATGAGATATGATATATGAGACCATTTTATTACATGAAATTGTTTTATGCATATTTGTAAAAGCATTTTAAATAATTGGGAAAAAATTCCCAAAATATGTAAAAAGTACAATATGACAACCCTAGTTTATGGCGAGTGTATTCTGAGCTGAAATTTTGGGCTCTGAGTCATTGCATTCCTACTCATACAAATTAACACTAACATGCCAATTGTTTGTGCTAACATGTATGACAAACAAATCCTAATGACTGACCAGCTTTGAGCAATTAAACTGAGAAATTTCAATTTGGATACCTGAAAATGATTTTACATTACATCATAACCCAGCAATTGCAAATAATTATGTAAATACTTAACCACCGATTAAAAGATCATGCATTTCTTGTCCTGACTACAAGGGGGGGGGGAAGTAACGAAAAAGTTCTCAAAATTTTGGATTGAACCACTGACTCCCCCAACCCCATTTCCAAAAATATTTGTTTTTTGGTATCTTTAAAAATGAGTAAACTATAGCAATATTCAATGCTAGACATATCTACGTATTCATATACATGGCGTTTTATATCCTTATGATAGTCTACTTATTTTATTTGTGTTTCCTTACACTGTAAATGGAATACTAATTCTTTATTTCCATTTTAAGTCGTATCTGTGGAAGTGAATAATAATTACGGGTAAAGGTGAAAGTGAATTCAATTTTAATACATCACAATTACCAACTACTGAGGACATCGTTCAGTATGTGATATCATCTCTAAATATTGTGAAAGGTAGTTTAGCAACTGACTGACATTTGAAATTCAAGTGACTGCTGTCCAGCCACAGAGGGCGAAGTGTATAATGCAAAAGAAGAGCAAATAGTGGTTCTACATCCATTAATGGATATTTCTGATATTTTTCCCCACAAGGACTTATATTTAAGCTAGGTAATCATGCATTAATAAATAATTTGGGTATAGTACAGAATACAGTAAGCGCACCAACTTCTGCCAGAAATGTCAAGTATGGCAACCACATTACAGTTCCGCCATTTTGAAAAAGCAATTTATTTTTGGTACAGAAAAACGTTGAAAAAATGCAATAAGCAGGATAAATTGGGCAACAACCATTATAAAATCTTTCATCAATAAAAAATAATTCTCACAAACTATTTTTTTTTGCGAGTACTTCCTTAGTATTAGCAATCCATAAATCGATCACGCGGAATCAATATTATGTTGCAATTAGTACACTGACCTGAATTACAGGAACCAAAAACCGAACCCCGGGGGGCCAGACTGCCTGGCAATAGAAGCTTCGACCGTTCCCATCACATTCGATGTACGCTGCCTGAATCAGTAAAAGGTCGATTTAATATTAAAATAAACAGTGACTAATAAAAGGTTTTTCCTATATAAAAATATTTTTTATTGATTTCCCTTCCCTAAATGTACTAGAAGTAAAATTTTTCTTAAAATGGCGGAATTGTTGCAGCAATTCAGCATGGTTGTCATATTTCTGAGAAACAGGACGGGGTTACTGTAGTTTGCAGAAGTTGGTGCACCTACCGTATTCTGTACTCTACCCAATAATTTTACTGATGATTATTAAGAAACAGATGCAAATTACATTTATAAGAAATGAAAATGTAAAAAAATGCTGCATTACACACTACGGTAAAACTATAGTTGTATCCCCTGTTTTGTCTCCAAAACTGATGCTATACTCTTAAAATGGAATGAAAGTTTTGTGGAGGGTTTGTTTGGATTTTTTATGGCGCAAGAGCATCTGAGCTATATTGCGCCAGTGTGGAGTGTAAAAAATGCATGCATAATTGTGCAGGGTGAACGAATGTTTTTATTTTTGTAACGGATTGGAATTGATAGTATGTTTGGGATGGAGAGGAGAGGTTTGATGAGGTATGGGGAGAAGAGGTTTGATGAGGTATGGAGGGGAATGTGGAGTATCGCAATGTCGACGATGAAAAGCTGTTGGACTTGTACCTCGCGGAAGGTATGGAGAGGGAGGAAGAAGAGGTATGAGGAGAACGTGGAACATCCTAATGTCGGTGCTGAAAAGCTGTTTAACTCTTACTCCCCAGAGTATATGTAGAGGCGACGTAACAAAGAGGAAATGACTCCAAAGGCAATAAAAAATCAGACGCTTAAAGACAGAAGTTTTGTTCATTAAAAAAATTTGAAAAGGTTATAATAGGTAGTAAACTCAGTATAACAGGGAGTTACTTCCTAAAAAAAAAAAAACATGACGGCCGGGAAGCAAGCGTGTGATGACGTAATCCGGGGAAGAGATTGCTGCACCTTGGCGACAAATCGCACAGGGGATACAATTGTAGTTTGGCCCACACTACTTTTAATATTAAAATAGCTGTAGTTTGGACAATTTTTGGAATATTTTGATGAAATTTGTGTCAAATGACTTAGTTTGCTATCTAGTTCGTAATAAAGGGGTTCAAGTTCAAAAAGCGTAACTTTCATATTTTGATCATTACAAATACTCCCTCCACTACTAGAAGTTCGAAGAAAGTTTGGCTCCCCTAAATACGTTACTGCAGAAAACCACAACACGCGCAGAAATTATATCCGAAACTGTAAGCTACAAAACTCTTAAAATTCAATGCTAGGCTATTGGCAATAGTAAAACAAGAAAAAAGTCCTATTTCAATCTACATGAGTGAATACTATAAATCAATGTAGAGTTCTCAAAATTATTGGGGGGCCCCAAGCACATTTTATGTACGTTTATACATTACAGTATATGTAAAATCGCAATTTATTTCAGATTATTGGGAGGCTCCGGCCCATACAACCCTACGCCTATGATACCATTTATAAACACACGAGCTACGGAAAACAATGAATGCTAATGAAAAAATGCAATAAAATACGAAAAATAAACCAATCTTCCTAAATCTCAAGAAAGCAAGTGAATAAACATAATACATAAATACATGGAAGGTTATTCCACACAACTCCTGTGTTTGATCCGTAGGAGTTTGCCAAACGCCAATACCTGTTATGAAAAACAGCAATAAAACAGAAAAACAATCAGCAAAAATAAATATATATTAGTCGAAAAAGAAATGCCACGATAGATTTAAGCTACGAAAACTTTCGGCGACGTTAAGAATTTTTGTATTTTTGGCATGATTTGTAAAGTAACCATACGATCTGAAACTGCCAGCCCCTCTGAAATCATACGACCAATCACAGAGCGAATAACGTCGCTCATTAACATAAAAGTTCCTGAAATGTGTAACCGTCCTCGCAAGGTGGGCATAGAAAAAAAAAAAATAAAAAAAGGTTTGTGTAAAACGGTATTTTATGTTAATCATGTAAAAAAAAAAAAAGGGAAAAAGAAAAGGAACTAAAAGAACATCAATTCCGATACAATTTGTGTGGTACGCAGGAAGTAGTTCACGTTAAAAGTAGCTCGTATGTTAACGAGGTTCGACTGTATTAACATAAAATACACCTAAAAGCTTATGCATTTTTTTTTAAAATACGATCTACTACGTTAAAATTGTTTATCTTAAATCGACATATAGAGTATTTTTCCCCAAAATAGCCTTTTTTAATATATTTAACTGGCAGCACTTGGAGGAGTTTAAATTTTCGAATGTTTTGTTTAAGATCCAGGTTAAAATGAGAACTCGTTCAAACATGACACGGTAGATGTGTTTCCTACCGCACGTTCCATGATACGAGTGTGTTTTATTTTATTCAGTTTAAAAATTTTCAAGTACGATTGTGTTTTACGGATGCAATTTTGCTTTAAATTCTCATTTTGAACGACTTACCCTTTTCATTAAGTATGTTTAGGTGAAGCAGAAATTGTTTGCAAATTCCACTCAGGGTGGTGCTGCATATATTTTTTTCCTTGTGGATAATTTTTCGAAATCAGTTACCTGTTTAGTTCCAGTACTACATTTTGTACACCATGTCGATCGTTTATAATGTTGCTTTTTTTTGTCTGAACGTAACTTCGCGTAAATAATCGCCTCAGATACGTATATAGTGCAAGCCATGAACATTTTTTAAGCAAAGGCTTTAGGTAACCCAAAAGTAATTTCAGAAAGGTAACCATTTTTGTATACTTTTTACCAGAGCGTTTCAGAGTATTGCTTCATAATGTATGCTCAATTCATTTTTGGATGCTCTTTTACAATACAGTAACCACTGTCGTTTTGGTGAATGTTTCCCTTCTAAGTTTAAAAAGAAGAAATTATATTTAAATTTGAAAAAAAAAAAAAATGCTGATAGTATTGCAAAAAGTAGAAAACCGAAACCAAAGGATGCAGGGTGCTGCTAGGCACTTCGTCGTCCATGAATGAGGAGAGGCCTTTGCCAGAGCTTGGTGGTTATTTTTTTAATTAATATGGCTATACTACATGTGTGTCCCCTGTGCGATTTGTCGTCAAGACGTGGCAACCCTGTCGCGGCAACCTCCTTTCCGGATTACGTCATCGTGCGCTCGCTTCCCGGCCGCCATACTTTTTTAAGGAGTAATTACCTTTTATACTGAGTTTACTACCTATTATACTCTTTTCAGATTTTTTTAACAAAAAAAAAAAACTTCTGTCTTTAAGCATTGATTTTTTATGGCTTTTAGAATCATTTCCTCCACTTCCTCTTTGTGACACCGTCTCCACATATACTCTGCGTAGTATGAGTCAAACAGCTTTTCAGTGCCGACATTGGGATGCTTCATGTTCTCCCCTATACTTCCTCTCCCTTCTTCCCCCTCCCATATCTTCTGTGAAGTAGGAGTCCAACAGCTAGTCAACGCGGATTTGCGAAGTACGAGTCCAATAGCTTTTCATCGCCGACATTGTGATAACTCCACATTTTCCTCATCTCCCCCTACCTCCTCTAACCTTTTTCCCTCCTACCTCCTCAAACCTTTCCCTATTATAACCCCTCTCCATCCCAAACATACCATCAATTCCAATCTGTTACAAAAATAAATACATTTAAACGGTCGCTCATCCTATCGCTAAAAACCATCACCGGCACAAACAGAAGCTACGATATTACAATACAACTACCATGTACATGTGCTCATTTTTAACGCTTCCTAAAACTTTCCCTCTGTTTTAAGAGTATAGCATCAGTTTTGGAGACGAGTTGGCGACAAAACAGGGGATTCATCTGTAGTGTCACCATTAACATTACGGAATTAGAGAAAAACAATCATAAAGTAGATAAACAGACTTGGTGATAATACAGATTTTATTACCCAGTTTTGACTGGCCTCTAGAAATCGCTGGAAAATGCACTAGATGGGGGTTGTCATGTGACATACGTGTGTGTGTGGTGCGATCAGGGAGTGGTGTGCAGTGCTATTTCATGTTGACTTCACGTTATTTGTCATCATATTTCGTGTGTTGCAGTGAATATGCACGATCCTGCGATTCTTGCATTTTTTTATGGATTATGAAGTGAAGGTAAGGAAAGTATATAACTGATTAGGTGAGTACTCGTTACTTGTATATTTATGCTTTAGGAAGGAGGGAGGGAGGAGGGAGGTAGGCCTGCAAACTGATCACTTTTAGTCACTTTTTTTGGAAAGGTCACTTTTACTCACTTATTTGCTGAAGAAGTTGGTGATAATATAGATTTCGTTACCCAGTTTTGACTGTATCCTCTAGAAATCGCTGGCAGATGCACTGAATGTGGGTTGTTACGTGACATCACATACATGTGTGTGAATGTTCGAAGAATGGTGCGCAGCGCCGTTTTCTGTTGATTTCATGTTCTTTATCTTATTTTAGGGCTGCAGTGAATGTTTCATTGTTTGAATCTTGCATTTTTTTATGGATTGTGAGGTGAAGGTAGGGAAAGTGTGATTGAGGGGGGGATGAAAGAGGGGTTAATTGTGAGTGAGGTATAAGAAGAGAGGGTGGAGAAGTATGGGAAAGGAGAAGGGAGGAAAATCGATAAAATCGCCCGTAAAAAAAAAAAAAAATTGAAAATAATGGGTCTAAAGAAGCAAAAAAAAACCAAAAACGCCATAAACAACATGGTGGCTAGTCACTGTGGGCCAGTTGCCAGGTTCTCAGAAACACTGCACTAGATTCCGTTAAAATTGCGCTAGATCTAGGGAGGTAACTGTGTATTAACATCCCAGAATTAAAGGACGTAGGGTGTGCTATGAGTTTCGCAGTCCATGAATGAGAAGGGGCTTCTCAGGAGTTCTGTAGTTATTTTTTTTTGGCGTCACTGCATATTACTTCCGTCTCTGTCGTTAATCCCACCACCAACTTCTTGAATTACGTCATAATGAATTGCCGTTTTGCGCATTGTGTTTATTTCTGGTCACCATGATGGATTATTGTTTACAAGTGGACAACATATTTGTGTTGTACTGATTCAACCCTCTTAATATTCAGGCAGCTTCTCGAGAGCTAACAATATTAAGTCAGGAGTGGGGTTGTGGAAATCGAGCTCCTTACTAGGCATACACTCAGTGGCACCAACTTCGTGGGTTCAAGACATTTTTTGAACCCTCAATAATTTTGTTATGGGTTCCTCGAACCCCTAACATTTTTGTTCGTGGGGAAAATACACGTACGGAAATACATGCACGAAGTTTTTCGTCATCAAGTCTTCAATATTTTCATTATTTATACCCTGTTCACTGCACCTTTTATAAAAGCAAATTTTTCGTTTTGTCTGGGTTCACAGAAATTACAGAAGTCCAGTCTCCAGATCTACATGCAGATACAAGAATCTTTAGCACTCATAGTGATAAAGGCAAAAATATGTTGTTCAGTAAGTTGACCCACCCAATCTTTCAACAGCTGCGGGATCCACCCTTTTCTTCACTTTTTACTTTGTTCTGCCTCCTAAGCATCCCTGGAGCACCTGGGGAATCTAGCTTTTATTTCAGCCAAGTACTTTTTAAAGAGACGGAGGGAGGAGGGGGCTGAACACATTCGAGTATTTTGGCAGCAATACTAAAATAAGGGGTGAATAAAGTAATATAAAAAAGAAAAATAAAATAATAAATACAAAATAATAAAAATAATATACATAAATACAAAATAATAAAAATAATATACATAAATAAAATAATACTATAATATAAGGGGTGTATACATTTGGTGGGGGGGACCTCTTCTCACAATTGTAGAAAAGAGTCATTTCGACATTGGCGTAAGGTTTAAAGACACATTTCGGGAGCCAGTTGCTCCTTTGGTCAAGTGAAGGCAGAATACCATTCTGCCTTTACTTCAACAGAACTCAGAAATCATTTGAAGGAAAAAAAAACCAAAAACTCTGGCATTTTTAAAATTGGTAAAACAATTAAAAATAAATTTCATATTTTCTTTTACTTTTATGGAGGTAAGTTGGAAATAACAGTATCACAATATGTTGTATATAATAATGTTAGCCTACAAAGTAAAATTAAATGATTAGAGAAAAATATTTTATATAATTAACTATAATTTACTTCATTTTAATATTTCAAGTTTTATTGTACCATCATTTTATTAATGAAATTTAAATTACACCTAAATCAACTGACATACGGATATTGATTTAAATTTTGGAGCCCCAATAATTTTCACCAAGTCGACATCTGTGCATCCACTGATTCTTGTATTATCTGATGCATGCATCCCCAATGTAACATTCTTTCTAGCCTTATTCCAAAAACTAAGGGATGCTGTACGTACTATGTGACAATCTCTTGCGTAGATCAAGTGTGCAGGAACGGCATAGCATAAAATTCTTGGACTAATTTTAAGAGTATAGCATATTATTTATTGGCATAGCAATACCAGCGCTGATGTTATGGCATGATTAAATTGTGAAACATTCGAAAGACAATATTTCTGCGTTCAGTGGGACTTGAACCCACGACCTTCCACTTGCCGGGCAGAGGCTCTACCATCTGAGCCAATAAAGTCTTTAAATACGTTCGTAAGAGATTAGATATTGTCGTTCGTAGCTTAGATGGTAGAGCCTCCGCCCGGCAAGTGGAAGGTCGTGGGTTCAGGTCCCACCGAACGCAGAAATATTTATTTTCTTTCGAACGTTTCACCATCTAATCACGCCATACCATCGGCGTTGGTATCACTACGCCAATAAACGTTGATTGATATTGTTTAATTTAATCTGCGTAGTGTTCGATTTAAGTATAGCATATGTTTCGACGACATCCGTGGCGACAAGGAAGTAACATGCACTGTTCCCTTTTTTAATCAAAACTACAGAATTAGAGAAAAAAAAAAATAGTATTAAAAAATATAGAAAACCAAAATCCAAGTAAGAAAAAATGTATTGAAGGAAACACTCACTAAAACGGAAGCAGTTAACCGTATTTAAAATTAAAATATTTGTGTTAAAATTTATGGCAAAACTGCATAGTCCACCCCCTACTGAAATTTTTTGAAGTGTTTCCAAACTGGCTGGCAACAGGGCAACTGACCTGCCGCCATATTGTTTTCAGTGTTTTTTTGGCTGTGTAATTTTCCTGAATTATGAAGGGATGTATTAGTGGAGGGGTTGTGGGGAAGATCCCCTGCTTCAGGCTTCATCCTTGCTGTCTAATCGATCAGTGATGCACTTCCTGAATCAGTAAAAGGTTGAAAAACCTGCCAAATCATAAACAAAAATTTCAGAAGTACTTAACTAGTCATCTTGATCGGCGATGTGACAGGAAAATTGTTCTTATGGCTCTGAGAAATACCAGAAACAAGTTCTGGTCTACCTGTTTTGCGGCTACGCCACATAAGTTCTGCAAAGTAATCCACAAATCATGTCATCCACATGAGGCCTAGCCCACAATTTCATCTGTTTCTTACATGCCCGGTACTCATATCCCGACGAAATTATTCCCTTTTTCATAGCCCACTCAAGGTAAGCACACTTCTCTTACCTTTCAAAGGCAATTCCATAAAAAAAAAGGCATGATGCAAAAAAAAAAAAAGAAAAAAAAAAGGGAATTGCATAAAAACTCAACGTAGTGGGTGCAATAGTGTTAGTGGCCCAGAAGGGTGGTATAAACATGTCAGAGAACGTCACAAGCCGATCTACTCTAAATTCTCAGCCTATTTCAAGAGGAGAGAGAGCTAGGGGGTGGACTGTGCAGTTATGCAAAATTTAGTTTTTACAATGTGGGCCATTCCACCGTCATGTGCGGGACATTCAAACTACCTTTTAAACTATGTTTGCTTGTAGATCTTTTTTGTAAAAATGAAGTTTTAGAATTGGTTATGGTCTGATGAAAGTACTTGAATAGGGTGATTTTATAAGCACAAGAATTTTTTCATAAACGTTTTAAATCTCAAGTTTTTTAATTAAACCTTTCACGTGCAGGACACACCATTTGACAGGACTTTTTGTTATATTGCCTTCTAACAAAAATTGCTCCCTTCTGCTGTAGTCATGTGACTCCATTTTTTTTATATATCTCCTAGGTTCATATTAATTATCCCTAAATGTTTTTATTGGGGAAAGCTACGCATATACCCAGGTAATTTTTTTCTAAATAAATGTCACACATGGAACAACTCCGTCACATGCGAGACATTGCGTAATTTGATTTGTCAATGCAGACAAAAATACAATTGCTTCATTAATTCATGAGTTTATTTTACCGTGAAAGTAGCATTCAGAACTATTATTATAATATATATGAATAAACAGTAACAGCAAATAACTAATATTATTGGATTTTTTCTTCTTTTAGTAATAATAAAAATATATATTAAAAGAGAAATGCATGAAATACGTCAACACAAACAGAAATATCAAGTATTTAAATCATAGCATTTTCTTCGTAATGTTTGATTACAGTTTTAGGGCCATTCCATAGTCACGTGTGGGCCATTTGGACTCATAATTTTAAGATAGTTATGCCGAGGTCACACATTAACTTATGAAATTGTGTATATTTTTTATACCAACTGTTCATGTCAAAGATACTTTATGCTATTAATTGTATTACTTTTGATCAATTTTTTTTTTGTAGAAATTAATTTGTGTGTGTTACATGCGAGACATGCAGAGTCAACTACATGTAAACGGCTATATGAACCAAAAGATATTTCTGCTCTTTTAAGTGAGAAATCATTAAATTCAAATTATATTTAGAGACAAAAGTCCAAAGTAAGAGTAGCATTAATATCATTTGTAAATAGTAATATTTAGAGTATTAAAGAAATTAAAATGTGTACTGTCACATGCAGGACATCATTGTCACATGTGGGACTTTTGCAAACATAAATGGAAAGCATAATTTTAAAATGTTAGAAAATTATAAATAAAGTTCTACTGCATATTTTGACATTGTATAAATGTTTATTCGAGTGATCTCAAATTTATAAGTAAGTTATTACTTAGCTTATAATACATTTAATAGACATAAATATGCAATAAAATACAAAACACTATGAACTCAAAATTTGTTTATAAATTTGAAATATCCTCTGTTGTTAACAACAATAGGTGGTGATATTTTTTTAAGAACATCTTTCAGCATGTATAAAATTTTGTCCAGCAGATGCGGTCACTTGTAATATGTACCAGATTTCACTATAAGCGAAACTTCAACACAGTCTAGTCCAGCAATACAAATGATTTCAGCTGGATAATTAATTCCATCGTATGTCACTACTACCCATTCACCTACTTGTAGGCACAAATCATTCTCTGCCTTTGGACTTCATAACTTCGTGATATCTTCTGATTGGCACTTTGCATGTTCAAAGAAATTATATTTACCATTATCATATTTAATGACATGAAAGGTTGGAACTCCAGGAATTGCCTTTACATTATCCCATGGCTTTTGTGATAAAATATTTGGATATTTTCTTCAGACACATGCATAATTGTAGTTGCTTCGACGACCTTTTGTGCAACATGGACAAAATCTGCTGTTCCCTGAACTATTGGCATTTTTTTTTGGCTCCTAACTACTTGATGTACAAGCTGCTTAACGTTTCCTCCAATACCATCAATGATCCCTTACCCGTGGGAAGTAGTGTGAAATATTTCCATAAGAAGGGCTTTTTATATTTTTCAGATAGAATCTGTAAAACTTTCAACATATATATCTATTCTTAAATTTGGATGTTGGTTCACGCTCCATATAATTTCCTCCTTTATAGATAAGGTATAATTTTCATAAAGTTTATCACATAGCACCATAAGCATGAAATATATTGTATCCTTGTCTTCGTTTAGAACATTAGTATGTAAAAGATATGTATTGCAACATCCATTGAGAAATGTTGCAGCTGTAAAAAGAGTAACACTAGATCTTGACCGAAGTGCACTTTGGATCTCGTTTTGGTATTTGCATGAAAAAGACATAGTGAAGTTGACTTGTAAGACACATACCCCATTTGCTTGCTTATCACGCTGAAATGCATCAGCTTGTACGCGTTTAACATTTACATGGTGTACTACTTTTGCCGTGTTTTTTGTAACATAATCATGCAATTCAGCAGCACATCCTTCTTTCATAACTATTTTTAGTCTTCCATCATGATCTTTTTCCCAAAGTTTTCAAATTACTTCTCCTCGACATCTGTTAGTAATTTAAAAAGCTTCCCATCAGAACATGTATTACAATGGTTCTGCCAACAAGTGGAATTGAGTGTTTTGTCACATTACTGATTTTCCCGAAAGTTGCCTTCATAAATCAGTTTCAGTGCTTTAAGTTGTAGCATAAAATTTTCATGTATTTTGCATCAGCATCGATCTGCTGATGTATTCTTAAGAAGCAATACATTTGTTGGTCTCACAGAACAGAACTTTGAATAACCTAATGCAAAATTTGGATTTTTTGTCTGAAATATGGCAAATGTTTTTTTAAATACATTGTCATGTAATATTTTGTAAGTACAGTCTTTTCCCCATTTTCCCAAACGGTGACTTTATCTCTAATACCTGGGCAGGTATATACAATACCCAGGCTGAAGTAAAACGCTTTTACTGTATTGAAATTTTGATCAGGTTCGGGTGCATAGATGTTCAATGCAGTGGTCATGGAATCTGACATGTTATTAGCAACTCTTTTCACTAAACCTTATACAACTGTTCAACGTTTATGCGGTGAATCTGGAAGTGCTCTTAAAGTTTTGTGCACAGCTTTACTAAAGGATTGTTTCAAGCGATAGAGATGGCATAGGTGAATTTATGATATTGCTGGGTGGTTGCATAGTCACTGCAGATGAACATCGTTTTTTTTTGCTCGTTGCAATCTTTTTCTATCACACTCGTACAACCCTTCGTTTTTCCTTTTCAGCATCTGACATGTTAGTTTTTCTTTTTTTTTAAAGAGCATTTATCCTTTTATTTTCTTCATTTTGAAAATTTGGATTTTCCAACAGCTTCTTTTCCCTCATTTCTTGCTGCACTTGGATATTTTTTACTTTCCATTCCTGAAAGATCAAAAATAAAAAAAAAAGGTATACAATTAACAAATATTTCAAAACAGTTGCAACTATTGTACCAATGCAAAATTAGTAAGTTAAGAAGATAGAGTGTAAATGATAAAGCATATAACCCTCTCTTTTTTCATATTATGGGTTTATTTTAATATAAAAATAAAATAATATGTAAATTGTGTTTGACTTATGAGATTTAATTTAAATATAACATCAAGGCAGCAATTATTTCAACAAAGAAAATACACTGGAAACTGCGATGCATTGAAATTACTAGTTACCATACTTATAACGAAAGGTAACAAAACTATGTGCATCCAGTCACCTCAGTGATTTAAACCTTCAAAGCTGTTAACCAATTTTTTTTTTTGATATACATAAATTTATATAAATGCACTTTTCTAGCTTTAATAATACGAGCTAGTGCTTGAAAGTGTTGCCTACCCTCATTTATAATAATAAAAAAGACAAGTAATGTTGGTGTCCCCCCACATGACATATGATGTGCGGGACAATGAGTTTTTATCAGTTCATTTTGAAAGTAACTTATGTACAGTTATAATGGAACACAAAAGAAAAGTACTCTTATTATCTCCTTTAGAAATAGTATTTAAATGACATAG
>QLNU02014218.1:23834-43053 GCA_006491805.2 Dysdera silvatica | reverse complement strand
AAAAACTCAACTCACATACAAATACCTCCGAAAACTACATCTCTCATTCAGCCTTTAGATGTTTATTTCTTTCACCAGTATAAAAAGTCTGCCAAAGAAATCATAAACAGAATTACGCTGGATGAAATAAACATTGACATTACCAATAGAAATGCAATTTTAAAAATGCATTCACTTACCTATAATCAGTTGCAGTCAGAAAAATTTCATGGAATGTTACAATACCCCTGGTTTAAATGTTACAGTGACAAAAATCCGGGGAATTTTTCTAATGTAGTGTGCTTTAAATTACTACATGATGTTTGCACCATTGATAACTGCCAGTTGTTTTCATTCTTAAAATGTTCCTATTGCAACAAAATGCTTTGCTTTCATCATTTTTTTATAATGTACCATTACCATGATGCGCCGAGTATATAAAAAAACATGTCTCATTACACTTTGTTTTATTTTCTTAACATTTCCAAGGGAGGCCACCACGGGGAAAAATGTTTTATATTTCAAGACTATTAAACATTTTTATACAAATTTTGTAAACAAAGTCCGCAAGTGTGCGACTCCTGTGTATATATATATAGTATATATAAGTAAGAAGTGTTTTAATCGATGTTTCTTATTCCTTTTTCTTACGTTTTCATAAAAAGAATGTTGCAAGATAACAATATAGATACTTTCTAAAATAAATATGCATGTTCCTTTTTCCTTTCAAAATAACAAACCGTTATATGTATAAACTACGTAATTTAACATGTATCACCTCATTTTCTAGACAGAAAGTACATTTTCGAGATTATGAACCATTCATTAGCTAAAACTGAAATTCATTAACGTAAATGTATTATTTATAAAGAAAATATGTATTTGCCAGATTTCTCTTTGTATTAGGCATATTTTTAAATTTTCATTTTAAATATAAAATTAGTAAATACAAGTATTTTTGCACTTTGTGCTGATTAAGAAAATACCACGCAATCACTTTTTCTCCTTTTGATTCACAATAAAGTCGCCAAATGTTAAAAAAGAAACCAACAACTGAAGCCAAAATCGCCAAATTCTGTTTTCATATAAACCTTTTTTGTAATTGAAATTTTTTGCGAGTCAGCTTCGTGTTTTTGATTTTTTTAATTTTACGTTTCATTTCGTTTCTTAACTTTCTTTACTACTACTGAAATGAAATAAAATTAATTGAAATGCAGTGTTAGCAAAAAATATGAAAATTGCACTTTCCCATGGGTAGACCAACTGGTCAAGGAGGTGCTAGAGTCAGAATTTTTGTTAGACCTAGCACTTCAGATGTATTGAAGAATATTGTGTTATTGATGAACACCATCAGTCTGTTACAAATGATACAGGTGATACATTCATTAATATTATATATAGACCACCCAATGCCAATTTATCACAATTTTACGATTTTTTGGATAGTTTGTATGGTGGTGCATGTATAAAAACTACACGTTTCATTAGTATGGATGACTATAATATCAATTGTTTAAAGAAAAATTCAAATCAACTATTCGATGTTTTAAATTGTTATAATTTTATCAACACTATAACATCTTCTACTAGAATTACCAAAAATAGTGCCACTTTAATTGATTTATGCATAACTAACTGTACTAAATATAACAGCTGTTGCCCTTCATATGATTTCAGTGATCATGTACCTATTTTTATTATCTGTGGATGTCTTGGGGATCACAGAGTTTCTATAGATACAAACGACGCTATTTATCAAATTCTCAGATTATAATATGGATGGATTTTTGTTAATTGGGACATTAATTGGAATGACTTGTATGCCTTTGAAAATTCTATGAATGCTTATGACTTTCGTTCCACTCTGTTTTCCCTTTATAATAGTTTTCCCCTTAATCATCATAAAAAAGGGAGATACAGGAACAGGTGGATGACAGGAAACATTTAAAAAAAAATTAATTTAAAAAATGTACTTTACCAAATTCCTTAAAACAAGGGATAAATGTGACTGGACTTATTTAATCGATTACAGAAGTTTTTAAATAAGGAGATCAAACAGGCTAAAATTAATTTTTATTCCCAAATGTTCTGTGCAGGAGTCTCTAGGATGATTTAGAAGCAGATTATTTTCGAGGAAAAAATTTAGCAACCAAAACCAAATTGAAATATAAACATGAATATGTGGATGACGTAAAGCGAATTGCAAATATTTTTAATACTAATTTTAGAGATGTACCTATTAGATTAAAAAAATTTTCATATAATTTAAATTGTCGTAAATATTTGTCATATTCTATCGAAAATTCTTTTTATTTATTCAATATTACTGTACCAGAGATTATGATAGAATTATCTAACATTGATGAAAGAAATGTGATCCCGATGACTTTTATCCCATTTTGTTAAAAAGCATTGTTTAATATATAGTTGAACCTTTATCTTTAATTTAATCTACAATACAGCGTTCCAGACAAATTTGAACAAGCTAAAATAATACTGATATTTAAAAAGGGTGATAGAACTAATATAGACAATTATAGACCAACTTTATTGATTATATTCGCAAAGATTTTTGATAAATTATTATGCAAACATCTAACTGGTTACCTTTCACATTATTCTATTACAAATAATAACCAGTTTGGATTTTAGAAACATAAATCCACAGAAGACATTTTATTAAAAATAAATGAATTAATACATAACAACATGGAAAATAGGTTATATACATCTTTTTCGATTTATCCAAAGCATTCGATACAATTGATCATGATATATTACTATATAAATTACATTACATCGGCAATAGAGGTATGGTTCATAGATTATTTAGTGATTACCTAAGGGATTGTAATTATGTCAAAATGGAAAATCATAAATCTTTGCCATTAATTAACAATATTGGTATACCTCAGGGCTCATCGCTTGGACCCATACTGTTTTTAATATATGTTAATATTTTTAATATTCATCAGGATGGTAAACCATAAATGTTTGTCGATGATACTAGTGTCTTTTTTAGTGGATTAAATATATCTAATCTTGTAAATATTGATAATACGCAAATAAATAAATGCCAAGACTGGTTCATTGATAATTATCTTACGCTTAACACTTTAAAAACAAATACCATGCTATTTCATAATAAAAGAAGTACTATTCAATACCCTCAAATAAAAATCGATGACATATACATGTTGAATATTCTGACCATGTAAAATTTATGGGAGTTTTTTGCAGTACAATCTGAAATGGGATTATCATGTTCATTAAATTTGTGGTAGAATTAGTTGAAATATTGGGAATTATTAGAAATATTTCCAATTATCTAGCTACAAAAATATTGTTATCCATTTATTTCTCTTCAATACAATCCCATGTAACTTATTGCTTACCAGTATGGGCAAACACGACCAATGCTAACATTAACAGAATTTATAGATTACAAAAAAAAAATTTTTTTTTTAAACTCCTAGTGCAAAGTTCAAATTCTTCTTATAATGAAAAAATATCTTTAAAAGAACTTCATTATACCAAGCTTGCGATTGTTACATATAAAAGATTGAAGATGAATCGTTATACTGATATTTTAAACCTTAATGATAGAAATATTTCATATCCAAATTGGCACCACATAGATTTTGCACCTCAGTTTTATAGAATTAGTTTATTATATTGTAGAATAAATTCTGCCCCTGCTAGAGTATGGAACGACTTACCTACAAACATTCAAGATATAAATAGCTTTAGTTTATTTAAATGAAAACTTGAATATATCGTTGGTTGCTGGAAGATCGATTCTTAATCTAATTTATTTAATACTATATAAAGGCTAATTTCCACTTAATTAACCAGTATTTTTTTAATACTGGTATATGAATTAATGTATATTGACATAACTTTTTTTTAATAGTATATTATGTATTCGTATAGTGTTTTTGTCCACATATTGTGGCTCTGGCGGTTTCTGTTTTTATGGGGAGGGAGGGCTTGTTAAGAGTTTTTGCTCTTTTTTCCTTCTTTCCCGTGATAGAATATGCCACTATTGTTTTTATTATTAGTATCATGATTTCATGTAATGTAATGCTAGTTCATGAAATAAATTTCATTTCATAAATTATGAAACATTTTGTTTCAGTATGCAAGTTTAACTCGTATGGCATAAAAAAAAATACATATCCCACTCTATTAACAAAGGTTAGCAGTAGAAAGTGAATGAGTAGTTGAGCATTACAGGACTTGGAAAGAGTGGCGACTGAAGGCAATGGTGTAACAAAAGCTTGAAATACTCTTCCCGAAACCCTTGGTTGTTTAAAAACACTAGCAATAGCTATATTATCAATTTTCTCCTCAACTTGTAAGTTGTTCTCGAAAATGAATTTTATATGAGAGTTCAAGAAACAGAATTACTTACAAATGTAGTTATCTGTGTATTACTAATAGTGATGAAATATGAACCATATAAAAACATTTGGCATCCAATGTACAACAGCAAAAATCAGATTAATTTGTACGTCAATGTCTGTCATGTTATGAATTCATCTTTATGAAATTTATATTAATTTCTAAATTTGTCCCATGTAACTACAATACAAAGGAATTGCTAGTGCTGAATGGCTTGAGCAAAATCAAGCTTTTTGTTTGGATCAGGGATGCCACCAAAATACATTTTTTTGCTGCTTCACAAAATCTGATAGAAAAATTGCTAGTGAAGGAGAAATAGAAGTAGTTTTCCCTGAAGCTAAATGTTTAGAAACAAAAGGTGAGTTAACCTGATAACTAATATATCTAACGAGCTTTGATACAGGTGTCTGGCAATATAAAGTATTTGATTTGAACATGTTTTTGTTTGAATCACATAGTTTTAGCTTCAATGCTAGTTATGGTCTATACTTGTTCCTATTGATGCTACTTATAGTTCAGGTGTTTTTTCTTTTTTAATTTTATTTCCTTTGACTTGATTAAATATTGCTTTATTAGGTTATGGCATCATGCATAGAAGAGCTAGAGCAAGCTGTATTAGAATCTGATGTAACTCGATTAAAGCAATTACTGAGTAGAGGTTAGTAACTTTTATTTTTAAAAATGAAGATTTAATATTTTTATATCCAACTTCTTTGATAAATAATGGAAGTAACAGAATGATTTTTCTCTTCATCTATGATTTCAAACTAAATTTTTTTTTCTCATGAAAGTACAAAAGAAACTGATTAAATACTTTAGGCTTGGTTTAAACCAGTAATTTTTAAGTTATCAGATTAACAATATAGCTGCTAAAGTTTATCATGCATTTCCTTTTCATATTCATCTTGTCCAGAAGTCTTGTTGAAAAAAAAGTGTGGTATTAAACTGTAATTATTTTTTAGAGCATTAAAAGAAAAGTCACTGATTTTATATATGTACATAATGTTCTCTTTAACGTTGAAGCAATGAATAAGTGTTAAATTTTATATATGGTATGATTTATAGCCTATTTGTTTTTTTCTACTGTGGTAGAATATCACATGCGACTTGTCTCTGCTTCCAGTGGTCCTATAGCCATTGACTTTTATTACACCGGGCTCGATTTCATTCCTAGTAAGTTTGGTTGTCTATAGATCTATTATGGATCGGAGGTCATGTTGAGCAGCTATATGTCTCATTTCCAATGATTCAACATACTCTTGGGACATAAAAGTACAAAAGCAAACTTTGACCCAAATAATGGCTTATAGAGCTATAATATTTAACTTTTTAAAAGTTGCAGTGCAATTCAAGGGCATCGTTAAGGCAAATCACAGGAGGGTATTTTTTTTTTTTTGCCAATGCTGACCCGAAGCAAATAACGCACTTTAACACTTAATGTATTAAAAATATTGCATATATTTCAATTCTAGAGAGGGGGGGGCAACTGACCCCTCAACCCTCCCCAAATGATGCCTATGATGTAATTATTCAAGTTTATTTTATTTCCAATTAAGTGTAAAATGCATTTGGTGCTTATTTACAATAAGGTACAGGCTTCTGTTTTGGCAAGTGCTACCTTGCCTACATTTTTCTAATACCCTAATCCTGATTTTCCCCTACTTTTTTAATATTAGTTTTTTTTCCAAATATAAAAACGATTTTGTTTTTTGTTATTCTTAATTCATTTTATCACAAAATTAATTTCTCCACTTTTTCTCGCTAATTGAGTTTTATAATCGTTTGGAAAGGTTTTTGTTTTTTTAACTGTGGAGTAGTTGCGGTTTATGCAAATAAGCAAAGTTGATAGAGTCAGCAACACTTTGTCTGCATGACAGTTACCTCCAATTTGGTAGAGAGTATTGTAAACTCATGGCGAATTTGGTTGCGAGTATTGTAAACTAGCGGCAAATTTTCTCCTGTTATTACAGTTTCAAAATATTTGGGGATTAAGAAAAATTACTTTCTTCAGAATGACGGAATTGCGATGGGCATATGCGTTCGTTATGACAGTGAGTTCGGGAAAGTCATATGAAGTTGAATTTAAGGTAGGGAAAAATCTGATACTAATTAAATTACAGAAGAAAAAAAACAAAGTTATATTCAAATTAAGGGAGGGAGGAAGACTTCGCCAGCTCTGCGGTTATTCTTTCAATCAAAAACAATAAAAACAACTCAATATTGAACTTAAATTACAGAAAAAAATGAAGTTGAATTCGAGAAAAACAAAATTGAATTTAAATTAGAACCTCCCCCCTTCCAAAGATGTATTCAAATTAAGGGTGGGAAAGCCTTGCCAGCACTCGGCATCTCTGTGGTTGTTATTTTAATCAGAAACAATAAAAAATATTCATTAAAATACTTTTTAAGTTTTATTTAAATTAAAAAAGAAGTTGAATTTAAATTAGAAAAAAAAAGATAGTATTAAAAAAAGTAGGAGAAAACCAGAATCTAAGTAAAATAAAATGTATTGAAGGAAACACTCACCAAAACGAAAGCCTGTACCTTATTGTAAAAGAGCGCCATGCATTCAGTTCTTTTATATTTTATTATATCTTGTAAATGTACTAATAGAGCACTGTACTACATTATGCATTGCTTATCTTTCCTTTTATTTCTCAACTAATGGTCTAAATATTATTGTCGTTTGTAATTTGTATTTATAGAAACCATTCGTTTTAGGTGCAGATGTAAATGTATCATTAGAAAATGGCATCTCCCTCTTGGGAAAAGCAATCAGAGCTGGAAATGAAGAAGTTGTACAAGTCCTCATTGATGCAAAGGATTATTTACCTCTTGAAACTGACGTTATTGCAACACAGAATAATCTTAGTTTTGAATCTTTCGATTGGGACTGTTTGAAAAGTCATGGGGAAGTAAGATGTTTTATTTTTTATTTCCTACGGCTAATATACAATATGATTTAAAGTACGTGCAATACAGTTGAAATTGTTTATAGCAATTCTTTTTATAATGATGGAATTTTTACAAGAAGTTTGGTTTCCTATTCTGCTCCATACTAAATATATTGGTTATAACCACATCGTATATAGCAAAACCTGCTATAACGACAGTAATTTTGCAATCTAAGTAGAAAAATCTGTATTGAGTATAACGACACAATTTGATATTCGTACATCAGAACCACGTGGGTTTGGGGCAACGCTGGAATCGCACTGTTCTATTCAAATAAAAGGAGATGCAGTCAAGTGAACTGAATTTTATTTTTTGTCAAACCTCTAAAGCTAAATGCATAGCAAAGAATGAATGTATTTGAATCCTTTGTGTATGGTATAGTACAGTGGTTCCTAACCTGGGGGTTACAAACTGGTTTCTGGGGAGGTTGCCGCAACTATTTTTAGTTGCAATTATTTTTATAAGGAATGTCATACTGTTTCCAACGCTTTTATATTTCAACATGGCTACATTGCAATATTATACAAATGCTTGTTAACTTTATAATATACTCAGGGTTGGCAATTTGATATTAGAAACTAGTTTTTGATGTGACTATGGTTTAAACCTGCTTTTAACTGGTTAAAACCATCAAAATCTAAAAACTTCAGGATAAAAGGATTTGATTTGAAATTAGTGAACTCTACATGTTATATCATCAATATCCACACATTAATAATAGCAAATGTTATAACGTGAGCAGTTTCTATTTGTTTATCCATGCTAGCCTTCATCCATATATTTGGGCTGGATAAGGTTGTCATAGTCCTGTAGCATTATGCACAAGTTTCAAAACACTAAGACCAGTAAAAATGACTACACTACTGATATATAAAGTATGGTTATAGCTTGTTCTCTCTCCTATCAGCATACCTCACATCAGATCCAGACTCAGTATGGGCTGATCTTGTTAAATTTTGTCAGCATGGCATATAGCTGTAAGTTAGTTATGTTGTAAGATATTATTACCCTCCACAGGGATAACACAATTGCCAAATATTGGTCAACACACAAAGCCACTGGGATGAGATTTTTGTGAGTTTTTCGTGGAAGATTTTTTTATTACAAATAAATTTGACACCCACGTATTAGTAGCTCAAACTAGAGCTATTTTTGTTTTAGGAGAGAAAAAGTACCTGGGTTTAAATTTATTAGTAATAAAAATCCCCCACGAAAAACTCACAAAAATCTCGCCCAGGAGGCTTTTCTGTGTTGACCATTATTTAGCAATTGTGTTATCCCTGTGAAGGGTAATAATATCTTACATCCTAATATACGGAGAAAAATGCGTTTGTTCTTGTCCTCATTCGTCTAGTAGGTCAAGACACCGCGGGCTCAACGCGGGGACCCTGGTTCGAATCTGGGATGAGGACGGCGTCTCTTTTTCTCCTAAACAGAAAATAGCTCTAGTTTGAGCTACTAATACGTTGGTGTCAAATTTATTTGTAATAAATCAGTTATGTTAGGTTAAAATTTGAGTTAGTTACTGTTACATTAATCAGATTGTTATTTGTTAATTGATCTACCAAATGCAATAAACCCTTGTTCTGTTATTCGCTTCATTCATTGAATGAACCTACGTCGAGACATTGTTTTGCAGATGTTGAAGATGGAACCAGCTAAATTTTGGAGTCAGTGTTAAACTTAAAGCAATAAGATGTGGTGTAACAACTTAACTTTGCCCCACAAGATAAACTAAGAAATGTATTGACTGCAAAGCCTGTTCCAGTCATTTTTTCACAATTGTGGTATGACATTGTATAGAGTTTCCTTCCATGAAACTCAGTCATATATGATATGCATCAGCTATTGTTGCTGTGTCTGTTTGAAAGGCATCTAGTATAACAGCTGTTGGATTTAGCTGTATAATCAAGTTTTTATACTGGTTGTAGAGATTGCAACTTGTTATGTATATTGTAATAGTTTATAAACTTAACAAAATGCGACATGTTTTTAATATAGTCATTGAATGCTTTCAGCAGTTTTTGACACCACATGCATTTAGAGTAGTTTTTGTATAGATATTTCAAATGGCAAAATAAAGTGAAAAACAAATTTCTTTAGGTAATTTCTTATCGATTGTCTTCGTTTAGTTTATACACATTTGACTAATGCAAGGTGTTTTAGTATAATCATTAAATTTTGGGTTCTTGACATTTTTAACACAGTTTTTTGATATGATGGTTTAAACCATGGATAAAACAGGTTAAAACTCTCATGTATCAAAAACTTACCAACACTGTAATATATAGGGTGTCCCTAAAACTTTGACCGCCCCTCTAATTGCTTTAAATACTGATCTTAGACATATGTACTAAATTGGAAAGTGGCGTAAAAAAAAGGTGCAGAATTTTGTGAAATCGATTAAAATTGCAGAGGATTATTTTTCAAAGAAATGCAAAATTTAAATTTTTGTATGGTCCCTGTACACAAAAATTTCCAATAAGTGAAATGTGCCCCATACTCCAATAGGTCAATATACAAAATTTCAGCATTCTAGTGGATAAAAGAACCAGAGATATGAAAGTCCAAAATAACTGACTAGCAACTCTTTTTTGAAGGGAGCAATAGGTATATGCTGGAAAGTGGGGAAATTCATTTTGCTAAGTCGTTATTTTGATTTGATTTGGTCTTGGTTTGGTTATTTGGGGGTGTCGAGATTTTTTGTTACTATAAGAGTATGTGGGAGGGGTGTCATGAATTACTTGGCTACTGTAAAAGTTGGTTGTGGCTTTAAGAAAGTTTGGAACCACTGGTATAGTAAGTAGATACTATTATTTTTGCATTCAGTATATGATAAAATGTCACACCATTGTAAATTAACTAACAAGGGAACAACTTTTGTGGGGGCTTGCATGTTGAGACAAGACGTATCACAAATGATAGTCCATAAGCTTCTTATTAAGAATATGGAATCAGTTTTTTGTGAATAGCATATAAAAGTTTTTTAATTAATATTTGAAGTCCAAAAATCGAACTTTTAGGTGAAGTTTGATATTTTTAATTCATACTGTATATGAATGTAATAACTTTTGAACTCAATTCGAATGAAGTGGGTGATTGCATTTAATGGATAAAATTATACGAAGGATCATTCAGAGTATTTTAAAAATTATATAAAAACTAAGTTTCTTTTTTAATACCGATATTTGGCACGTTTGGCTATGGTTTAGAGGAATTGGCGATATCGGTGTGAAGCATTTATTCGATTATGCTCATATTGCAACCTTCATTGACACTATTTTTAGGAAATATAATGGCATAATAAAAGGGAAAAAATCTTCTAAATTTTATGGCCGTAACATCAAAATATTTTGTATAATTTTTTAATGAAGAAAAATAGTTTTAATGCAGCTTGCATTTCAAAATTTTATATGTAAATAATTTGTTTTAAAAAGTAGACATGCGTTGTATCATATTGAATGTCTACTATTTTTTGCGGAGTCAACCTGGCTCTTATAAAAACTTGACACGGAAAGTTTGAATGTTGTAAATCAAAGTCTTCCAATATGAGAAAATTGTAAAAATGACTGAAAATATCGAAATCCATAAGTATTTTTATAAATTATGAATATGATTTATTGAATATGATTTATTTTGTTAAATTATGATAATGATGTTTTTCATAAGTGTTCCAAGCATAATTGTGCTTCATAATGGCTGCACTTTAAAAAGGATGTAAATTACGTTCATTATCACTGAAAATCGTGTCAATTAAGCGAAAAGATATTTCGTCAATATTTTTGAATTAAATGGTTTCACTATGAGTGCTATTACAGTTATACTAAGGATATTGTAGAGTAGGCTGATATTGTTCAGCACGTAATTGGTTATACACCAAAAACTGAATTTTTATAATTTCATTTTGATGTGTTACATCAATTTTGATTTTATTCAGAACAATTTTGTTTGTAATTTTTTTTGACGAAACGTTTATGATTTACTTCATGCCGATATCGCCAATTCTTCTAAACCATAGCCAAATGCGCCAAATATTGGTATTAAAAAGCTTAGTTTTATATAATTTTTTTAAAACACTCTGAATGAGCTTTCCTGTAATTTTATCCGTTATATGTAATCACCCTCTTCATTCAAATTGAGTTCAAAAGTTATTATCTTCATATACAGTGCGAATAAAAAATATCACACTTTACTTAAAAAGTGTGATTTTTGGACTTTGAATATTAATAAAAAAATTTTATATGCTATTCACAAAAAACTGATTTTATATTCTTAATAAGGAGCTTGGGTACTATCGTTTGTGATATGTCTTGTGTCAGAGTACGAGCTTCCACAAAAGTGGTTCCCTTGTAAGCACAATATTGACTAAGAGTGTGGCAGCTACAAAAAATCAAATGGAGATCATGAAGTGGCAGTCGCTACACTCAGAAGTCCGAAATATAAGAAGCGTGGATGCGTATATAATGACATTTCTAACAAATCAAGGCAACAAGCCACACCTGATAAGCAAGAGCAGGAGCTTTATGTATATTCATTCATGTGTAACTTAAAACTAACCACTATTTAACCACTAACTAGTAGTTGAGAAGCATTTTCAACCTTATAGTAAAATTTCATTATGAAATGTCGAGAAGAACAGGGTGTTATCATTACTTTATGTACATTATGATAAAATAATGGTGTTTTTCTGAATTTATTTTATTTGACAAAGAAAATTTTATTCCCAGTTTTTATTTTGTGGGCAGGAGAGGGGGGAACTTTTTTCGAAATTTTTCAGAATTTTAAGTTGAGACACAACAAACAGGAGCTACGTTTTCGAGGGGAAGGTGGATCGATGGAATTCTAGAAACTTTACTACCGATTTTGTTTTGCATAGCCTTTGTGGTCGAGAATTGATAGCAAACTTGAAAATGAGAATGAAGCCAAAGAACATGGCTAAATGTAAACTATCCCTAAAAAACTTTCTTAAGGGTAGAAAAGGCTATGCTAAAACGCTAGTGGGAGGGAAGCGAGGTATCGTAGTTGGCCAGAACTTACTAGATTGCAGACCATGGGTTCCTCCTTAACGAAAATAACAATGATTCTGATCTTGCGATGTGCGTCTGTGAGATTGTTCAATCCTTTATTTTTTCTTCTGCCAATCGAAATTTGCATTATATAAACAATAAAAATTGAAAAAGTTAGGTGCCAAAAATGACGACAAGGTCTAAAATCTTGGTCGTCAAAACAAAATTTATAGGTGCAAAATATGACTAATGACCACTAATTTCGAGCCCTGGACACACAACCACAGAAAGACAGGATTGTGATCCTCTCGAATGAAAAGGCACTGAGGAAGGTCACGTGGTATGAGAGCGGAAGGGAGGGCAGAATGAATGGAAGCTTGGAAAGCAGACAAAAAGCAAACAGTGCAGTACGGATGACAATTGATGGGAAGGAATTTAATACCGAAATTTCGATGTCTGCATTATAAATAAAGGTTACTTTTTTGTCATTTTAAAAAATGTTTGGTGTTACTTTTTTGCATCATAAAATTTTTGACGCAATTTGCAAAAATGGATAGTTTTGCATACGTTTTGAACCGCAAACTGCGATGCGATACCGCTTCTTTCCAACGCTGGTGTGTGTTTCGTTTTTTCTGTTCATTGTAGTCCTGGGCTTGGTACCTTAAGCAAGAAAGGTTTGGATACCTCAGAAAACTGTAGGTCCTGGTGTATCATGACTTAAACGGTCCTTGTATTATAAACTATAAACGAACAAGTATCTTAAAATGGTTTATAATTCTCATATTTAATTTTCATACAGTAAAATATATTTTCTGATTTGTACAGCTTAGATACCCTGGAAGTGTTTCTGGTTCAACTGAGCGACCTATGTGTACAGGGCTGCAACTGTTTCAATCACTGCGAAAATATGCTATCCACCGGATCGGCTGTGATGTGAATTTACCAGATTATTGTGAAAGGACACCCATTTATTATGCAGTGGAATGTGGAAATATTCGCATAATTGAAAAACTTTTAGCAGCAGGTATCCTTTATAAGATATATGCATAGAAATTTACATTTTCCCTTCCACCTGTCTTAAAAATGGAGTGATAAAATATTGAGAACTTTTTTAAACGTTTGTACATGAAGACTTATTATATAAAGTTTAATATATAATATTTCTTGTACAATTCATGTTAATGTGGAAAAATAAATGGTTGGCTATGAATGCATATTAAAACCTTTTATCAGTTAGCAAATTGAAAATCAATTTCTTTTGAAAACCTATAAAGATTTAATGCCTTACTCTACAGTGATGACTTGTTTATCTATTGCTAATTTGGATTTGCTTCCAATTGTACCATAGAACATGTTACATTTTTCTGCTCATTGTAATCTGAGGTTTGGTTCCCTAGGCAACAAAAGTTCAGATTCTTCAGAAAATAGTAGATTCTAATGTAACATAACTTTGGCTATCCTTGTGCCATAAGGTGCAAATGATTAAATGCCCTATTTTTTAAACCATAGCGATAACTTGTTCATCTGTCATGCCACTAACTCATGTTCGATTTCAATGGTACCCTAGACAGCATTCTGGTTTTTCTGCCCACTGTAGTCTGAGGTTTAGATTTCCCAGAAAACTGTAGGTCCTGGCACATGTTATTGTAAATTTAAACTTACATTACTTTAAAACTGAGGTTCATAGGGGAATTATATTATATATTCAGGGTGTTCAGAAATCCTCAGATAATAACCACACAGCAGTGTTCCTGTGACAATTTTGAAATATAGAAGCACTCTTTATTTTGGTGATAGGTCAATACTTTTTTGTGATATTCGCCAAAGACGTCCAACCAATGAGGAAGCTGTCTGCATCTGTTAACACCTTCGAGGGTTAGTTTAAGACGAATTACAGAAAACTTAGTCGCAAAATTTTTTTCATCATAGCTGATGATATAGTAATATTAGATGATAAATTACTCACAAAGAGAGAAATGATTGTACAGTACAGACAAACTCTGTAGCTCTCTTAGAAGAGCCCTTTGTCGGATACCAAGAGGTCATGGGTTCGGTTCCCAGCAGGCACCGTGAAATCATTCTTTTCTTTACGAGCAATTTATCATCTTATATTACAGAAAACTAGTTTCTGCATGGATGTGGTGTAAAGCACTAGGCAGTTCAATGGGTAATTTTATTTCAAAAGTGAAATGTGCATGTGCAGTTCATTTTTCCCCCCAGCCAATTGGATAGATTTTATGTCAGAACTAGGTGATGGTTTTTTGGATGGTTATATTACTAAAATTACTAGTTCTGACAAATCTATCCAATTGGCTGAAAAAAGAAACCAAATTGCACCTGCATTTCGTTTTTGAAATTAAATTACCAATTAAACCGCTTAGTGCTTTACACCATACCCATGCAGAAACAAGTTTTCTGTAATTTATTTTAAACTAAGCAGCAAAGGTGTTAACAGATGTACACAGCTTACTCATTGGTTGAATGTTTTTGGCTGTTACCACAAAAAAAGTCTTGACTTGTCACCAAACTGAAGACAACTTTTATATCTCAAAATTGTTCCAGGAACACTGCTATGTAGTTATTCGAGGGTTTCTGAACACCCTGTCATCATCATATTCAACCATTATCTATCCACTGCTGGATGAAGGTCTCTCCAAATGCTTTCCACACAAGTCTATCCTGAGCAATTCGCTTCCACGTCACCCCAACCTGTTTTCTTATTTCATCCACCCATCTAGTTTGAGGACGTTTTCTAGGTCTTCGGTGGTCTCTTGGAATCCAGTTCAGAATTTCTGTTGTCCATCGTTGATCAGTTCTTCTTGCAATATGCCCAGCCCATCGCCATTTCAGCCCTTTTACTTTAACAATGATGTCCTCTACTCTAGTTTGCTCTCTCACCCAAGTGTTCCTTTTTCTCTCTCTTTCCTAGTTATTCCAAGCATGCACCTCTCCATACTCCTTTGGGTTGTCTGTAACTTCCGTATTGCTGCAATTGTTAGACTCCATGTCTCTGATCCATAAGAGAGGACTGGCAATACACACTGGTTGAAGACCTTTCTTTTTAGACACAAAGGCAATTTCCCCTTCAGGATAAAACTGTTTCTTCCAAATGCACTCCAGCCAAGTTTAATACGTCTGTTGAGTTCTTTCATAATGTTGCCATCCATTGAAATCAGCTGGCCAAGGTAAATATATGAATCAGCAATTTCTAGCTCAGTGTTGTCAACTTGTATTTTTGTTTCCTCTACAAAATTATTGAACATGATCTTAGTTTTTTGTAGGTTCATCTTGAGTCCAACTTCTTCACTTCTAGTTGAGAGCTCTTGTACCATGTCTTGGAGTTCTAATGGGTCCGTTGAAAAAATAACAATGTCATCAGCAAACCGCAGATGATTTAAATATTCACCATTTATTTTTATTCCCTTGTTATTCCAATTTATCAGCTGAAAAATCATCTGTAAAGCAGAAGTAAAAAGTTTTGGAGAAATGGTATCTCCCTGCCTCACCCCTTTGCCAAGTTTGATAGTTTTGGTATCTTTATGTAACCGAAATTTTGCACTTGCATTTTTATACACACGTTTCACCATGTCAATGTACACATCCTCAATGTCTGTTGATCTTAAAGAGTTGATGACTGCTGATGTTTTAATAGAGTCAAAGGCCTTCTCATAGTCAATAAATGCAACACACAATGGAAGTTCATATTCATGTGTTCTTTCAATTAATTCTCTTAATACTTGAATATGGTCCACTGTACTGAATCCACTTCGAAATCCAGCTTGTTCTCTTGGTTGAGCTGCATCTAATTTTTTCTGCAGGCGATGTGTTAGCACTTTTGTGAAGATTTTATAAATAGCAGGTAACAAGCTAATTGGTCGGTAATTTTTTAAATCCTCTTTATCACCTTTTTTATGCAAAAGAATTACTGTTGCAGAATCCCATTGGTTTGGTATGTTACCGCTGTTAAGACATTTGGTAAAGAATTTTGCAAGTATGTCTTCTACATATTCTCCAGCTTCTTTTAGGATATCTAATGTAATACCATCATCACCAGGGGCTCTTCCTTTCTTCATACTTTTTATTGCAAATGAAACTTCTTCTTTTAAGATTTTAGGAGCTGTTCCTTCGACTATCTCAGAGTCTTCGTTTAATCCACTGTTACTTTCGTATAGATTTTTGTAGAATTCTTCAACTCTTCTAAGTATTTCTTCCCTATTTCTTGTTACGGTGCCATCCTCTCCTTTTAATGCAATGATGTGTTTCTTCCCAACAGATAAACTTCCTTTAACAACCCTAAGGCTCTTGTTATTTTCAATGGCCTTCCTTACTAGCTCACAGTTGAATTTTCTTATGTCTTCTTTCATGCTTTTGCGCAGAGTTTTACAAAGTTCTATGTACTCAATCCTGGAACTGGTATTTTGATTGTCCACCTTCATATCTCTTCGCCTTTTCATGAGCTGTTTCGTCTTCTCAGATAATTTGCTATTGTGCTTTTTACAGGTTACACCACCAATTTCCCCAGCAGTTTCAACTATTGTCTTAACAATGTTTTCATTTGCTTCTGAGATATCACTTTCATCAATAAGTCCTTCCAGTGCAGAAAAGCGATTTTTTAATTCCAACTTGAATGCCTCGGTATTTTCTTTTAATTTCTTTAAATCCACCCTCTTACTTACTTGTTTCCTAATGAGCTTCTGTCGTTCTAATTTAGTATTTAAGTGCATTTTACATCTCACCATTCGATGATCACTTCCAGTATTAAATCTGTTCAGTACACTGCAATCTTCAATAATTGATTTCTTGTTTGCCAGGATATAGTCAATTTCGCTGGTTCCTCCATTGGGGTGTTTCCATGTCCATTTTCTTTGCGGTTTCTTCTTAAAAAATGAATTCATGATGCTAAGATTTTCAGCTTCTGCAAATTCGATGAGTTGATCGCCACGTTCATTCCTTTCCCCATATCCGTATTTACCAACCGATGTCTCTCCTTGTTCCTGTTGTCCAATTCTTGCATTGAAATCCCCCATGATGAGCTTGATATGTTGTTTCCCTTTGGTGTGTAACTCTTTGATTTCTTCATAAAATTCTTCAACCTCTTCGTCGGTATGGCTTGATGTTGGTGCATATACCTGTACTATTTGAAGTTGGTATCGCTGGGTTAGTTGAACAACGAGCCTCGCTGCTCGATCTGACGTGCTTTCGACTTCAAGAAGGTAGTCTTTAATTCTTTTGTTGATTAAGAAGCCAACACCACTTGTTCTTCCAGTTTCCGTTCCTCTATAATAAAACAAATGTCCACTTTTAAGTTCCACCAACTCTTCACCTTTTCTTCTAACTTCACTGAGTCCTACAATGTCCCATTTGATCTTGTCAAGTTCTTCTTCCAATTCCTGAAGTTTTGCTTCAGAAGCAAGGGATCGTCCATTAAACGTAGCCAAGGTCAATAACAAACGGCAGCCTGGGCCATTCCAGTGATTCTTAGCACCCCCTGCTTTCATGCCACACTGACCGCTGCCTTGATCAGGAGCACTCCAGCACCTGGAGACTAGGGGCCATGGTTTCTGGTGTGTCAACATAATGGAGGAATTAGCCATAATTTCACCACGCTGGCTAGACGGGTTGGTGAATTAGCCCTCCCCTTCCGCCTTTCTATCCGTGCAGCAAATATTAATTTGCCACATAAATAGAAAGCTCAGCCTGCACCACTTGAAGGCGGGGTAGGACACTAGGTTACTGGCCTGGCCGGTTCCACACATCGTCACATACGTTCAGCGTGTGGGTCTCCTTCCAGTTAGATACCAGCAACCCTTTTGCAGGCCATATATATATAAAAGTTTTCCTCGCCCATTCTTGGCGGAAACAGGCTTTGGGACGGGCAGAGCGCCATGTTCCCAAGCCTCTTTTTACATCACTTCTTAATGTGCCATGTCTAGAAACTTCCTGACAATGTGACACGTGTTTAGGATTGTGGCTTTTTGTATTTCAATGTAGGTGTTTGGGTCAATGTTGAGTATCTCCAAATTCGTCGCAAGCGTTTTTGGTACTATCCCTGTTGCTGAGATGACTAACGGGATGATGAGGATCTTTTCCATACCCCATATATCTCGTACTTCATGTCTGAGATCTTGGTACTTGGTGATTTTCGTTGTGTAGGTTGTCTGTATGTTATTGGTGTTGGGTACTGCTATGTCGATTAAGTACGTGGTCTTATTCGATTTATCGACGAGGGTTATGTCAGGACGGTTATGTGGGACTGTCTTGTCTGTTATGATTGCTCTATCCCAGTAAAGCTTGTGTGTTTCGTTCTCATGCACGGTCTCTGGCTCATATTTGTAGTACGGGCATTTTTCTGTCAGAAAGCCAGCATTCGCTGCCAATTTCTAGGTAGATTATATATATATATATATGTGTGTGTGTGTGTATATATATATATATATATATTCGTGTATTTTTGACTTTATACAGTGGCCACAAACCTCAACGTTGGTTTTTCAGATTTCGTTAGCGCTTATATTTCAGATTATACATCGGATTGGCCAAGGAAATAATCTATTCCACCATGAGATTATGGATTTGCCTTCCAGATAATGCTATACAAGAAAAATTTAATTTTTTTGTGAACAGGCTCATATTTTGGATGGTCCCGCATGACAGGATGAAGAATGATTATCATTACGAGTAATGAGGGAGAATGCTTTTGAACAAAAGCTAACAAATCTACAGCTATATGAACCTGATATTCGGAATCAGGTTCATTAAAGACTCATTTCCCTTTGTCCAAATGTAACGCTATCTACGGCTGTTCCAGAATACGAAATTTTGATTAGAGTGTAATTGCCCAGAATAGAAGGCTGGACAAATTAGGAATTTAGATC
>QLNU02014218.1:5482-15756 GCA_006491805.2 Dysdera silvatica | reverse complement strand
GTTTGTTTGGCTTTTTTATGGCGCAAGAGCATCTGGGCTATACTGCGCCAAACATGGTAAAATCAAAGACTGTAGTAAAAACCAGTACTTTTTAAAAATTTTAAAACGTGCGTATGGTCAGCATGGTCATTTAAAATGTCAGACAGTGATGAAGAGTTAAAAGTAAGAGTGCGGGCAAGTCTATAATAGGGGCATTGAGTTAAAATGTGTAAAACACTCATGGGTTCATTGCACACTTGGCAAATTGGTGCTGGTTTTCCTTCCAACAGATGTCTATGGGTGAGATGGGAATGCCCAATGCGAAGTCTAGCAAGGAGAACCTCCTCTTTCCGATTTTTACGGTATGAGGAGGGCCAGTTACCAATTGTATGTTTAATATTATTCAATTTGTTATTGGTTTGATGATCCCATTCTTCTTGCCACTTTTGATTCACACAGGTCTTGATAATTGGTTTCAGGTCAGAGAAAGGAAGAAGTTGGCTAGAAGCAAGTGGTGAGTTCGTTGCCTTCGCAGCTGCATCAGCAGCCTCATTCCCTTTGATACCAATGTGAGCAGGGATCCAGCAGAATTTAATATTGGAATGATTGTGCAGGTGCTGCAGTTGTGAATGGATTTTGGATAAAATAGGATGAGGTGAATATTTAAAGGATTCCGGTGCTTTTAAAAAGCCCTGAGAATCGGTACAAATTATACAAGGAATTAAGCCATGAGTTTAAATATATGTACGGGCCATGGAAATGGCATAAAATTCTGCTGTGAAAATGGAGCATGGAAGGGTGATTTTTCTGCAATGGCACTGTTGTTAATGACAAATGCACATTTGTTTCAGTTTTGGACCCATCTGTGAAAATGAAATTAAAGTCTTGAAAATGATCCTGAAATTCAGAGAATAACTGCTGGTAAAAAGCATTAGGTGTAGTGCTTTTGCTACAATTAGCCAGATCCCAATGGATGTCTAAGGCTGGTATGACCATCGTGATGATAAATGAGTATGTGTAGGAGCAACACTCCGACAATCTATAACTAATTCTCCGGTTAATTTATCCATCCAAATACCAAATGAAGGGATGCATGAAGGGCTAGCGTTTTTTAACGCTTGCCCTTTATGCATCCCATAAGATGAAACAAGGTTTTAAAACGACATCCCTAAAAGGGTGAGTGGGCAGTTATTTAAGTTTTGTATAATAATTAAGAGACAGCTGCATATGCCTTGATGGTTCACTGGATTCCACATACAGACTCAAAACTGGTGAGGTGAGGAATGCACCAGTACAGAGTCTGAGACCCTGATGGCAAATAGGGCCAAGAGCTTTCAAGATGGATTGTCGAGCGGAGGCGTCAATGACAGAGCCATAATCCAGTTTGGAGCGGATGAGAGCACGATACAGACGAAGCATTGAATAACGGTCTGCTCCCCAGGATGTATGGGAGAGTACTCTGAAGATATTAAGGGCTTTATGGATTTGTTTTTAAGAGACTGAATGTGTGGCTTGAAGGTAAGTTTATGGTCAAATAACACACCAAGAAATTTTGCCTTTTGAACAACTGGAATACGATGATTTCCCAGAAAGAGTTCTGGTCCCGGATGTAAGCCTCTCCTCCGGCTAGTCTCATGAGTGAAATGCAAACCAGTTGTTTGTGATTACAATAACACTGTGGGCGGTGCCGATTTATGTGACCAAAAAATGTCATATCATCACACTCTCAGGAAACGAGGAGTAAAGTACCGTATCTCGGGGTTACTTAAGCCACTTTTCAATTTAAAACATCTGCGAATTCAATAGCATTTACTTTAGAGATTAATTAATTATTGTAAAACTTGGGTCTACAGTTACATTTTGTTTACATGTATGAAAGTTTTCTAAAACATGTTAAAGAAAAAAAAAAACATGGTGGCTTAAGTAACCCCTTCAATATGGGGTAACTAAAGCCAGCAGAAGAATTCAATGTTTGACTTAGGTTAGTTGGTGATGGGGTATCAAAATCCATATAAAGGGCTAAAATAAATGTACATATACTGCTCAAGATATTTATTAGTAAAACTAAAAGCATAAAAAGATTTTTTTTTTACATTTTTAGTGTTTCATATGTTTCACACTAAAAAAAGTTCAATATGCTTAACCCTTTAAGCGTCGCTTATTTTTCAAGAAAACCATTAAAAAATTATTTTTTTATTCAAGAAATTAAAATGTTAAGTTTGTAAATGAGATATAAGACGACAAATAAGAAAATATATCAATGCTTTCGCACCATTTATTACATAGCTTCTAAAACGCTTCAATCCGGCAATATAACGATGGCGACAAATATGGATTGATACCACAGCCCATTATATTGACGGGAGTGACGTTTAAGGGGTTAATTTAACATGTGTTGCCAAATACGAGTCCGAAATTTACCCAGTATAATGGCTTTATACAATAATTTTTGCCACCCACGTATTAATAGCTCAAACTAGAGCTTTATTCGTTTTTGGAGAAAAAGAGACGCTTTCCCCATCCTGGATTCGAACCAGGGTCCCTCCGTTTAGCCCGGAGTGTCTTGGACCGCTAGACGAATGAGGACAGGAAACAACGCTCTCTTTCTCCGTATGTAAAGGTGTAAGATATTATTACCCTTCGCAGGGATAACACAATTGCCAAATATGGTCAACACAAGAAAGCCTCCGGGGCGAGTTTTTGTGGGGGAATTTATTTTTACTCAATAATTTTCGACACCCACGTAAAAACAAGCTCAAACTAAATCTGTTTTTGTTTAGGAGAGAAAAAGATGACGTCCTTATCCAGGATGAAGACGGCAAATACCACTCCTGTTCGGTGGCATTTGTTACCCCGTACAGGGAGCAACAATGAATTTAAAAATATAGAAAAAAAAATGGAAATATAATCTAGGAAGTATAACAACCGTAAGAGTATTGTTTGAGGTTATGTTTAAAAATGATTTTAGTGAATTTAACTTAAAAATGTGATTTTGGCGATTAAAGTTATGGACTGTATAAATTTATGACGAAATTATCCTAAATACAAATAAAGGTTTATAAACTTAATTTTAAAACATACACACTATTAAAATATGTGGCCCAAAGCTTCGTCAAAATATGGAATTGATGGCATGAAAGTTAACAATCAAACTCAAAACAGTGTTGCCAGAATCAGTGTCCGAAATTTACCCAGCATAATGGCTTAAGTAGCCCCGAGATACGGTATTATATAAAAACTTTTTGACAATTCTTGGATCAATCTCTGTGGAATGCTTATGTACTTTACAAAAAGGACAACCCATTGCAAAAATTAAAGCTTCTGGAGTTTCATATGCAAATGATTGAGTAAAGTATCCACAAGTATTCAGATGGCAATACATGTGGAGCACACCTGGAAGACCTAGTTCTACTCTCAACCCTTCGAGATTGACAGCTCGTCATTTTGAAAGCCACATACCTCCTAATCCCATTTAAAAAAAAAGCCTTGTAGACAGTGTGCTGTTCGTTGCTCCAAAAACAACTGTAACTGGCGAATAAATTTGCAAACAAACAAGGATTTGGTGCAAAGAATATTAAATAGGACTTTGCTCAGAACCTTGTTTTGAAATTTACCACATTAAACTTAAATTCTAGTGTAATTTGTGTAAATATTGAATATTTTTATTGGTATATATATTTTATATTTGTATCCTATAAAATAATTTATAATTTAATCAAGGTTTGTTTTCAGAATTTTTGTCTTTATATGATTACTCTTAAAATTGATTTTTATGAAAGCCTGTTCTTATGCACGAAATTTATATTAAAAAAATCTTGTTTACAAAAATGTGCTACATATTTTAACTCTCAAATGCATGTAGATTTGAAATATGTAATAAAAACATGCAATTTTTTTAAGTGATTTTGATAAAAAAAAAATTGAGCAGTCAGAGGGTTAAACACTACTTTTAAAAAAAGAGAAAAATGACACAGCATTCACTAGCACAGTGTACCATAAAACAGGTATGATTTTTTGTTTGATACTTAATACAATTTGTGGCAAATCATGCCAATTTTAGTGATAATGAAACAATCTGAAATTGGTATACAACAAATTTTATTTACTTTTTAATACAAAAATTTCCCCTGCATTGGCACAGTGGTAATGTATTTACCTAACATATCATTAATCTGCATTTAACTTCCAACTGTGGAGGAGGTGGGGGGGGAAGCTTACCAACTAACTGCTTACTGTAGTCTGGAAGCTAATTCCCAAGGCCTTAGAAAGTTTAGATTCCTCAGAAAAATGCAGATCCACCACCCTACAATGGTGCAGTGGTTAATATATGTCTATCATGCCATTAACTTGGGTTTCATTCCCAATGGTATTATAAAATGCATGTGTCATTTTGTTGCTCACCATAGTTCAGGGTATGGTTTCCTTGGTAGCAGAAGTTAAGATTCCCTGGAGGACTGTAGATCCACGCGCATTATGATATTTACCATCCTTGTGTTATAAGACAAAGATATAACTTCTTTCGTAGAATTGCAAATTTTAAAAAGCTAAAAAGTTACCTTTGAAGCCCACGATATATTTCAGCTATTATTTTATATAATATGCATAAGCTTGCACTAATTTGAACATGAGTTCAGTTGGCAGGAAATTGTGGGTTGGTTTCATAAATGCAGCTTTTCAATAGAATATAAATAGAAAATGAAAATAAAGAAAATCAAACCAAATCACATTTTAAAAACAGTTTATTTTCATGTGAATGAGAGAAGACTAAAGAAGTTATTCTAAAAATTTAGAAATGTTATACATAATTCATTTTAACATGAAGCCTTACTAACATCGGTAATTCAAATCTAAAATGAAAATGATGTCACCCTAAAAAGAAGATCAGCATATTATGATATGCCAAGCAACAAGATACACCAACCAAATAGAGGCTCCTATGTCGACATCACATCTAAATATATAGTCTCCGCAGTCAACATTTACTCACTCAAACAGCATCAAAGCAACAGAATTCAAGTAGTAATGATCCAAACTTACTTTGGATTGTTTGATAACAAAAGTAATGTTCGCCATAAAGTAAACTTTTCATGTTTTGATTAAATAAAATAGTTCAAATCAATCTCTTAGTGGCTTGTATAATTAGTGATTACTTCAACAGCACTGCTAAACTATAACACCAATCACTAAACATGCTAGTATCAATGTTTAGAAATCTTGAATATAGATGGAGCCATAGATACATAAGAACAAAATTTTCAATTTTGCTCTTTTAAATGTTTAATAAAGTACATGAATAATTAAAAGCATGTAAATATTAAAAGAAAATATAAAACAAGGTTGAACTCATAGAAATTGAAACATTGATAAAGTAACAAAGATATAATATTTGATCCAACGCGATATATATATATACTTTCATAAAAAATTAGAATGATTATCTCTAAAAATTAATAACTGCTACACACACATACCTGGTTCACCATTCCACCACGACTGCCAGCATTCAATAATATTCTTACATCTTCACTTATCCCATGAATACTGCTGTCTTATGACCATCGAACCGCGTTCGCTACCTACTACAAAAAGCAAAATCCTTTGGTATAAAGAAATTACATAGCAGGCGTCAAGATCATCCATACCAATAACTATATGAGTGAAATTTCTTGAAGAATTTCAACTTAATAAAAGCAACATTGAAAATAGCGACGATCATGCACTTTTGATAGTTGCGGTTCAAGATTCTAAACAATCACCATAGGTTCGTATACATTATGAGGCTGGGATATTCTGCCGCATCTGTTTATTAAAAATAATGTTTCACTCCATGCCATATGGAGCATCCTCAGAAACAACAGCCAACCAAGTTCCCTCTGCAAAAATGCAAAACTTTCGCTTAGTTGCTCAGCAGAAAATCAGTGATTAAAAATATGAGACATATTCATAGTACCCTTTCTCTGGTTACCCACTGATTGGGTGATTCCCAGATTATGCACTCTCACTGGTTGTCGAATGAAGGTCATTGGCCTGGAGAGTGACGAGTTTAGATTGGCTGAATGAGGCCCGACGTTTTTGTGAATTTTTCGGCAAGAATTCCAAATTGATGCAACGTTAATGGGGTCTTCTCCATGGAAATTATTAGGACAGTTTTTAATGGCCAAGGTTCCATGTATAAGCGTGTCCACAATGCACTAGTTTTTGCCGTAACCGAGATGTCGTGAAAAAGAATTTGATGTTTATAATCAATGGCGTGTTGAGCGACCGCTGACTTGTTAGGTTGTTGCAAGTGAATATGGCATTCATGTTCCATAAGTAGAGTACAAATTGAATGACCAGTTTGTCCTATGCAAACCTTACTGCACTGACGGGGAATTTTATATATGCTGGATGTTTTAAGGAGATCTCTGGGTAGTTTGGGATTTCTTTTAAATATCACTGAGTTTGTCGGTGGAATGAACAACAGGTCTAATACCCTGTTTGGCCAAAATGCGTCCAATTTTGTCTGTAGTATTTTTAACATAGGGCAAAAAAGCCACAAATTTAAATTCAGTTTTATTGAATACCATTGGTGCCAAGGTAGTGAAAACCATGATATTTTGTTTGCTCATGGTCCGATTGATAGGGCTTTTAGAGTAACCATTCAAGATAAACATTTTGAATAGAAAAGACAACTCAGCCTTAAGGTTATCAGTATCGCAAACCTTACGAGTACGATGTATAAGGATATTTAAAACAGATTGTTCTTGTGCAGTGTAATGAGGGGAGTTAAATACCTATTGTTTGGGTAGGCTTAAGATACAGGGATATGGCAAAAGACTCGTCATCCTTTTTGGTAACAAGAACGTCAAGGGAATTTTAAAACCAATCAGTTACATAAATTTCAACGGCTATCACAAAATAATGTAATGCAGACAACAATTGAGCTCAATGTGAACAACTGTTTTGTAGTTAATTTCTCAAATCAGGACATTGAACCTGAGGCCATTTCAATTCTGGCCAAAGGGCATAACTTCGCCTTAACTCCTAAGACTAGCCTTGTTAATAATAATCAATATTGCTAACATGGAATCTGCTATCATACATCTTTCCACAGACATTATCAAGGATATTCGGCAGGCACCATCGTTTATTTTAAAAATGGCCAAGGCACCATCTTGCAATGTGTCACGCTCCGAATTGATGGCCCTCAAGCGTTTAAAATAGGATGATAGCATTTACATCTTGCCAGCGGATAAGGGAAACGCGACAGCAATTCTAAACCGTGCTGACTACAATACAGAAATTGTGTCTTTACTCACTAATGATAATAGTGTAAAAATATAAATGAGTAATTCAAAATTTTTCAATTTAAATAATTCAAAATTTTTAAATCAACACAATTAGAATGAAAGTAGTTGACAATGTAGTAATTGTCTGCTAATTTTGTTGATCCTAAGAAAGGTATATATACATAAAAATATGTATAAATGTATGAAAATACATGTATAAAATACATGTCAAAAAAAGAGCTGGGCAAAATACGTAGCAATGTGTATTTCCGATACGAAGTACTTAGAAATTTGTATTTTGAATGCAAAATAAAAATGTATTTTAAAATACTTTTCGAAAATATGAATTACAGTTGCCAAAGGGATTTTTTGTTTACCTGTCCTTAATGCACTTACTTAACCTAGGTTAGGCTAGTAATAATTCCATTATCTTAATCATACCGTAATTTCATATGAATAAGTAACCACGTAATTCCATAATATATCACCGTAGTTTCATATGTCCCCATAATTTCACACTATGAATTCACACTTACAACTAACAATATTTGATAAGAAATTAAATAGATGTTTTAGTTCTTGCTGCCATAAGACTATATACACTATATAGCGTATAATTAGTCTTATGACCAGACATACATCTGGTGGAGAATTTAAGGTTAGAAACACTGTCAGAAGAAAGGGACACCAATAGTGGGGCAGTTGGAGTTTGAAATGAGAGAGAGCGCAGAAAAACCTGAATCTAACAACGATTTAAAACAAAAAGCGTAAATTTTTTAACCTGCTTGTAAATGTAAAATTTTGTAACTATAAAAAATAGTCACTTAAAAATAAATTGTAAAGGTCCAGCAAAATATTGAATAAAACGCAGCGATAGTCAGCAGCGGCCTTCATGTTCAATTTACCACTGTGATGGCTTGGAAAAACTCTATTATACATAAATATATTTTATAAAAAAGCACACAAAATGATGAAGTCAACATCTTATGTGCGAAATTATATTTCAGTATTATATTTCATAAAACATAATATAAATTTTATAAAATTTTAAATATTTTCATTATTTATAACATTCCTGGGCTATATTTTACAAATACATATTAAATCTGAAGATGACAGTAAGAGGTAAATTATCCCTACAACGTACACATGAAAATCCAATAACAATTAAAACAGGGGTCTTCAGAGTGGGATTACAGAGTTACAACTCCTAATGAAACTGAAAGAAAATACTGAGGTATTCAAGTCAGAATTAAAAAAAATTGCTTTTCTGTACTGGAAGGACTTATTGAAGTTGATATCTCAGAAGCAAATGAAAAGTTAAGACAATAATTGAAACTGTTGGAGAAATTGATGGTGTAACATGTAAAAAGCACAATAGTAAATTATCTGAGAAGACAAAGCACCTCATAAAAAGGTGGAGATATAAAAGTGGACAATCAAAATACCAGTTCCAGAATTGAGTATGTAGAACTTTGTAAAACTCTACACAAAAGCATGAAAAAAGACAAAGAAAATTCAACTGTGAGTAAAGAAGACCACTGAAAACAACAATAACCTTAGGGATGTTAAAGGAAGTTTGTCTGTTGGGAAGAAACACATCATTGCATTAAAAGGAGAGGATGGCACCGTAACAAGAAATAGGGAAGAAATACTTAGAAGAGTTGAAGAATTTTACAGAAAACTATATGAAGGAAATGGTGGTTTACACAAAGACACTGAAGTAGTCAAAGGAACAGCTCTTAAAATCTTAAAATAGAAAATAGCATTTACAATAAAAAGTATGAATCAAGGAATAGCCCCTGGTGATGATGGCGTTATATTAGATATCCTAAAAGAAGCTGGAGAACATGTAGAAGACATACTCGCAAAACTCTTTACCAAATGCTTTAATAGTGGTAACATACCAAACCAATGGGATTCTGCAACGGTAATTCCTTTGCATAAAAAAGTGGTAAAGAGGATTTAAAAAATTACCGACCAATTAGCTTGTTACCTGCTATTTATAAAATCTTCACAAAAGTGCTAACACATCGCCTGCAGAAAAAATTAGATGCAGCTCAACCAAGAGAACAAGCTGGATTTCGAAGTGGATTCAGTACAGTGGACCATATTCAAGTATTAAGAGAATTAATTGAAAGAACACATGAATATGAACTTCCATTGTGTGTGGCATTTATTGACTATGAGAAGGCCTTTGACTCTATTAAAACATCAGCAGTCATCAACTCTTTAAGATCAGCAGACATCGAGGATGTGTACATTGACATGGTGAAACGTGTGTATAAAAATGCAAGTGCAAAATTTCGGTTACATAAAGATACCGAAGCTATCAAAATTGGTAAAGGTGTGAGGCAGGGAGATACCATTTCTCCAAAACTTTTTACTTCAGCTTTACAGATGATTTTTCAGCAGATAAATTGGAATAACAAGGGAATAAAAATAAATGGTGAATATTTAAATCATTTGCGGTTTGCTGATGACATTGTTATTTTTTCAACGAACCCATCAGAACTCCAAGACATGGTACAGGAGCTCTCAACTAGAAGTAAAGAAGTTGGACTCAAGATGAACCTACAAAAAACTAAGATCATGTTCAATAATTTCGTAGAGGAAACAAAAATACAAGTTGACAACATTGAGCTAGAAATTGCTGATTCATATATTTACCTTGGCCAGCTGATTTCAATGGATGGCAACATTATGAAAGAACTCAACAGACGTATTAAACTTGGCTGGAGTGCATTTGGAAGAAACAGTTTTATCCTGAAGGGGAAATTGCCTTTGTGTCTAAAAAGAAAGGTCTTCAACCAGTGTGTATTGCCAGTCCTCTCTTATGGATCAGAGACATGGAGTCTAACAGTTGGAGCAATACGAAAGTTACAGACAACGCAAAGGAGCATGGAGAGGTGCATGCTTGGAATAACTAGGAGAGATCGAAAAAGAAACACTTGGGTGAGAGAGCAAACTAGAGTAGAGGACATCATTGTTAAAGTAAAAGGGCTGAAATGGCGATGGGCTGGGCAT
>QLNU02014217.1:0-14632 GCA_006491805.2 Dysdera silvatica | reverse complement strand
GCTAACAGCTTTTAAGCAACAAGATCTTTCACATAGACGAATATCTAAGCAAATCAAACGATCTAAAACCGTAATAGACAATTTTGTGCATCAGGGCATTGCGTACAGGTATAAAAATAGGAGGTGTACAGGCATAAAAATGACTTCCAGGCAGGAAAAAGGTGTTGTGCATCTTCTTTCACAAGGTGGTATTTGCCTCAGACAATTGGCCAAAAAGGATAACCATCCCTGTGACAAAATCAACCCTGTCACGGATTGTAAAACATACAAACAACTTGTGATATAAAAAAAGGAAACAGCAGCCCATATTGAAAGCTATCCACATGCGAAGGAGAGTAGATTGGGCCAAATATAATCAAACCTGGAAGGACCAGTGGCATTGTGTTATATTCTCAGATGAGAAAAAACTTAATTTTGATGACCCAGGCGGCCTTGCATTCTATTGGAATGATATGAGGAAAGAAGAGGAAATCTCCTCCAAAAGACGCAGGCTCATTAATGGTGTGGGGAGGCTTTGGCTATGGTGGCAAACTCAACTTGGCTTTTCCCTTAGGTCTTATAAAGACTACCGATTACTAAGAAATGCTAGAAACCCATTTACTGCCATTTGCAGAGAGAATTGGTGGCCCAAGTTGGATTTTCCAGCAGGATAACCCCCTCATTCACGTTGCAAAATCCTCCCGGGAATGGTTTTTGCATAATGGGGAGCATGTCATGGAATGGCCTGCCCTTTCCCCTGATCTCAATTCCCAAGAAAATGTGTGGGGTATCCTCAGTAGGTCTGTATATGCCAATGGCAGACAGTTTCAGTCTGTGGCAGAATTGAAGGCTGCCATCATTGAAGCTTGGGATAATATTGATGCCACTGTCCTCCAGGGATTGGTAAATGGTATGCCACATCGTGTTTTCCAAGTCATATATAATCATGGCGGATATATTATCTATTAACAGTAGTGGCTTTATTTCGGCGGGACACTTTTTCCCCTCTTTTTTTGCACGTTTATTTTTTTTTCCTGCCCAGGTGGGGCAGGGAGTGGGTTACTCCTTGTAAATATGTATTTGTATATCGACTTTCTTAATATATTTGTTTCATTCTTATTGGTTTGTTTCGTGTCCAGTTAAGGCACACAATCATGGTGGCTTTATTTCGGTGGGACACACCTTATATATATATATAAATAAAAGAAAAGGAACATAGTTACATAGGAAAGTCAACTTTCAATAATATTATGTAAAATTCTATTACCAAAAATACTAGTAATGTTATTGTACTTATTTAATGCAAAATACTTTAAAAAACTGCATTAAAAGATGAATAAATTTAAAAGTTATGAAAACAATGTAAGTAAAAATAAAAATTGGCATTTATAGTACAAGTACAGTTAAAAATCTTATAAAAATCAATGACTGGACATGAAGGACTGGATTTTTGAATTTTTCTAATAAAATTTTCATGTTTTACTGCATGGTGCAATAGTCGACGTGATACATTTTGTACAATGGAGCAAAATTATGCAGCACAATCAGATGAGATTTAGAAAACCAGTAACAGGTAAAAGGATAGTAAAGGTCATGTTGCACCAAGACCTACAGTTTTTCGAGAAAATCCAAATTTTTTTTAAGGCTGAGAGAACCAACCTACAGACTACAGTTAGCAGTTTGTTGTAAGTGATCTATTTTGGCACAACTGAGTCAAACCCGGGTTAATGGCAAACTAGGCAAATACGTTACCACTGCACCACCACAGGGCCATTTTCCATATGTTAGGCCCAGTAAGTGCTAGACCAGTCAATGTTAACTTGATTCAGTAATTCCTTAGTATTACTCATTAGTTCTACATCTGTATTTGCAGGTTAATAATATTAATATTGTAGTATGTTAATTTACTTACATTTTTATCATTGATTTAATAGGTTTAATAGTTTTTCTGCAAACCTATTAATAGCTGCAATAATGGCAGTTTCCCTATTTTGCTGTTTAGTAAAACTACAGTTACGTTTAACTTTAAATCTCCATTTCTTTTCAGGCTCATCATTTTTAGTTTATTGTTTGTTAAATATGAGTAATACTGTGTATATTTGTGTGTGCGTTTAGTTTTTTTCCCCCCTCCAATTTAAGATCAGCATGAGGTACTTTTTATTATATTTATATTACATGACAGTATGATGCATGTGACAATTGCTCGTTGATGAGTTTTATGGTGTAAGGGACAGAAATGGCCATGCTGCACTACGACCTACAGTTTACCACTGAACATTTTTAGACCTTAGAAACCAACTTTCGGGACTACTGTGGGCAGTCGGTAAGCTCTTTTTTTTAGGCACTGTTTTGATTCAAACCAAGAATGGCATTCTAGGTGAACATGCTACCACTACAAGGTCTTGCAGCAGTGTGTTTTTACTAACCTATTTTACATGCTTAGAGTAAAACGATAGTGTGTGAAAATACAAGTAAATAAATTTTCAGGTTGGTTGTATTTTCATGATGCAAGAATAGCAAGGGTAATTCTGTGCCAAAAAATTCAGGTTAACAATATAATTAGTTTCCTTAAAACACAATTTAATAAAACATCTACCTGCAGCAGTCACATGAAAATTTATTTACAAATTTGTTTTACATTGTTAGATTCTATATGTCTTATAGTTTTTCTACATAAAACTACAGTAGGGTAAATGTCCCAATGTTTTACATTACCTTCATAGTCTCTTATGGGGTAATATATCCTTTGCCATTAGTATAATATAAAGGGGATAACTTCAGGAAGAAAGAATGTAACAGATCAATTTTAATTAAAGTTCAACTACAGTTATGGTGAGAATAGTATCTAATAAGCTTCAAACAACCTTTCAATGTGCCCATGATAAATTTTATTCATACTGCATATTGGTATGGGAACAATTAAATTTCTGACATCTTATAAAAAATTTTTGTATATTTACAGCTCACACTTTCAAATACTTTTTTTTTTCTTTTGAAAATTATGGTGCAAACAGGAATTCTATTGAAAGTTTTAGAAACACATAAAACTGCATGCTGAAAATGATATGGTAATTTACATTGTCATTTGGATAAAGGACTCTAGAAATATTCTCAGCATAATTTCTGTCAAGCACAGCTTGAATGTAATCTCCATCATTAACTGCAAAGAAATGTGGATAATAGTAAGAAACTAGAATAGACATTTTATTGAAAGTGATTAAACTATCATAAACTAAAACACATACACAAAAACCAATATGTACATGGGAGTTCCCACTCACAGTGGAGAAAAAAATTCCATGATCGATCACAAATAAAACTGAATCATACTTCGGTTTTGGGGAAAATAGCTTCATGTTCGCATGAAATTTAGCTATTTAGAACAGGTCAAGGTCTTCCCTAACTTTTCCAGGTTTGACCAAAAGTTTTTTTTGTAACTTTTAGGGATGATTTCGAATTCTGACAATTTCAGGTTCTCCTGATTGCATGGGAAGCCTGATGGGATTAAAGAAAATTTATATTCGTTTGTTTACAGTTATACAGGGTGGCCATAATTTAGCATGAGGTGTTTAGAGCTTGATAGTGAAAAATCTACTGAACCAAATTTTGTGTACATACTCCTGGGACCATGAGATTTTGATTTAAAGAAAACCTCAGAAATTTCCGGAGTGTGTGAAATTAGTACTACCACTTTTTTTTGTAACAGGACTTTACAAGCAAAGTATGATCACATTGAGTTACAATAACACATCAATTTTATCAAACAAACAAACATGATTCACATTTTTAGCCCTTCTTATGTCCATTAATTGACTATATAGCTCAGTAGTGGGGAAACTGCAGCCTTTTGGATCCGTAAATGTGGCCTTTTGGATGAAATCCAGATTTTGCAAATCAAATCCTTTTATTTTTATTAATATGATTTTGTTCACTCTAATTTTGTAGTTTATTTGAATTATCTTAAAATGAACATATTTAAATTACAAAAGATAAAAGTAATATCAATCTTGGGCATACCAGATACATATAAAAAGATATGTATATATTTTTTTATATGTCCAACATCTATTATTTGTATTGCCTTCTCTCTTAACGCCAGAGTACGTTAGAAAGCGAATATGAACAATTTACTGAAAGTATTGAACGAGTATCTACTAAAATAACAATAATCACAGTTGGCCATTTCAGTTAGACTTCGAATAATCTCTGATGTATGTCTAATCAGTGGCATAGGAAAGAGGACTTAGGGGCTCTAACCCCACTGGATAGAAAAGTACATTGTTCCATTTAAAGTCAAATCACATGACCTTTTAAAAAATTACTTGAGCCCCTCCCCCATAATTTTTTAATTGCTATGCCCCTGTATCTAATTGAAATTTCTTGAATGCGACCTTCTTCGATTATAACAAACTTAATGCGGCCTTTCAACATGAAAAGGTTCCCCACCCCCTGATCCAGTACTATTGAGTATAAATATAGACAGCTGCAGGATTTCAATGCAAATTTCCCTTGTTTTGGCAAAATTGTGAATTTTTTTTTTTTTTCAGGAATCGAAATCTCATGGTCCCAGGGAAATGTATGGAAAATTTGATTCAGTTTGGTTCAACAGATTTTTCGCTGGCAGGCTCTAAACACTTTGCATTAAATTATGGCCACCTTGTATATCCTAAGATTTTACAAAAGGTTATTTGTGGCAAAATTAAAAATTTAACAGAAATCTTAACTATGAAACGTTTACAACTAATCAGGAACTGAATGAGGTCTATTTAGCTCAAAGGCTCTCTCTCTCTATTATATAATTATTGAGCTACCCCAGGGTCTTCAACCTTTTTCGGTCCAAGGGCCAATTTTGTATCATCTTTTTGGCTTGCAGGCGCACTACTGCACTATCAATCATAGGCATAATCACATGGGGACAAGGGAGCATATGCCCCCAGTTTTTTTAGAATAGAGGCAAAACCATATTTTTTCCACCCAATTCTTTTCGTTTTGTTTTTTTAATGTCCTCTCCAGTTTATGCTACATTTAACCCTCAAGTTACGCCCACATTAACAATATTACGATTGAACAAAGGCAGGCAGATTCAAAGGGGGTGCCCCCTGAACCAGCCTTTCGTGTCGTTTTTCTTAGATCTCTATAGTAGTTTTATGCACCTACTAAAAATATTTTCTGGGTCCTGGGACTAAATATATATATTACCATTTAAAATACATATAGAAGCAAAAAACATTTTACTTTTCGTTATTAATCTAAAAAGCAAAATCATACGTTTTAGTGAGATTTTCAGCACTGATCATTTTTAACAATCCTGTCCATATCAGGTCTTATTTTTAATGTTGCAACTCTAAGAGTGCTTTCAACGTAAACATTTAGTCAGTTATTCTGATTTGACCAACTTCATTCTTGAAAAGAGCTATTTGCAGATGCACTGGTGTAGGCAGGGGGGGGGTGATCAGGGCTGTAACTCCCCATTATGGTGAAATTTTACTTATATACAGGGTGGTTCTGAACTCTACCAACAAAAGAGGGATTGCTGGGGACACCAAGTAAGGCATATTTGCCCATATCCTTGTATCCACAAAGGGGCCAGTTTGGATAGAGTCAGTAGAGCGTAACTACAGTTTACGTCCATATCACTGCTACATAGCCAATTATATGAATTAAATACAATTTTTGATACATAATGTAAGTGATTGAGCTAATAACACAGTAGAGATAAAGAAGTTTAGAATTCCGTTTCCTGATCTATGTTACTCTGCAGTGAAAGCCTAAAACTAAGAACTAGAATCCGATGCTTAAACTGCATCCATGGATCCTATACATACAATTCCAGTGAATTTAACTGATTTTAGAAAGCCACCAGAGAGAGCCAGACATCTGTTAACAATAAATAATTTGAAAAATTCGTGAAATAGCGCATTGTAGCCATTTGTGGAAACCTTGAACGGAGTGGATGCAAACACTAAATTCAATGTAATGCCCGAATGGCTAATTTTTGGAAAAAAATCACTGAACAAAAATGCTCCATTTGATGTCCATCTGTTGCACACACTTGGCAGTTCTCAACTCTTTTCCAGTGTGTTAAAAAAAAGGCAGTTTTAGGCTTATTTTCACTACACAGTAACACAGATCAGGAAACGGAATTCCAGATTTCTTTGTCTCTACTATACTGCTCAATCACTTAATGTAACAAAAATTATATTTAATTCATGTAATTGGCTATGTAGTAACGACATGGACATGAACAGTAGTTATACTCTACAGCGAAACTAGCCCCTTTGCAGACATGGGGATATGGGAAAATATGCGTTATTTGGTGTCCCCAACAACCTCTCTTATTTTGTCTGTAAAGTTCAGGACCACCCTGTATATACATATAAATATATGAAGTTATAGCTCTGTAATCCCATTATAAGCTTGTAACTCTGCTTATGAACCTTCTGCATATGCCTACGTGAAGATATAAATGTCCCTGAATAGTGACATTTTCAGAGCATGCAGTCGGATAGCTGGGAATGTTTTTATTGATATATTTCAAATAGAATTCAATGAATCCTAAGTTGAATTTTTTTAAATCACAGTAGCTCTGCAAACCAATAAAACTATCCCTAATGCCCATATATCCTAGAAAACGAAAGTAAAACACCACTGAAAGTTTGTGTGATATTTTAGTTCTGTAGCGTTTTAAGATATGTATTATGAAGTGTGAACAGAATAAAATGCATAGATTTAAGACTCACTAGTCAGAGGGAACAAGGAGAAATATTTTTGTCTGAAATGATTTGTATTTTTTCATGAGCTGACGGGCTGCAAAGGGTGGGCCAAGGGTTGAAGACCACTGAGCTACTCGATGCTACTTTCAGAAAAAAAAATCCAATTTTTTTTTGTTTGTGGTTCTGTGGTGCAAAAACAGCTAAATTCATGCTGCACCAGGACATACAGTTTTCCAAGGAATCCAAACCTCTGTTGATTACAAAATCAAATTTTGGACAGTAGTGGGCAGAAAAATAAGTATGCATTCTACATTACCATTGGAATTTAACTCAGGTTAATGTCACAATAGACGAACATGTTACTTCTATGCCACTGTAGTGCTGTTGCATAATGTTTCTTTTTATGTCAATTAAAGCATATAAAAGACATGTTTCAGACAGACGCCACTATCTTTCATTTGGAATTGTCTGAAGTAAATTCCAAGTGAGCATGAAATGGCAACACACTGTGTTCATATAGAGTTTGCTTCAGTGAATTGTTTATGAAAGACAGTGACGCATGTGTGAAGCATGTTGATACACTCCATCTAACATAAAAAACTATGCCTCACAATGTGGATACTAATATTTAATATCTTATGTACAGATACATGAATTTCACCCTCATAATGCTATCCATTAAAGACACAATCATTGTATATGGAATTTTATTCGTATAAAATTTTCTTTTTTAATAAGCTCAACAAAAATTTATAAAACAACTTCCATAAGATTATATTTTCTATACACACATAAGCAACACTATTTCCTCTATCTTGAATAAATTGTTGTAAAATTTCAAGTGGTTAATTTGAAATTGCAAAATGGTTAAAAAATGTGTTTAAAGGAAATACTCACAGAATCTTAAATTGAAGCTATGTGGTGATTTTGCTGACCACAAGCGCATAGTATTTACAACGTTGTTACGAAATCCAGGCACAGGGTTATCATAAGGCATAGCAAAAACAATCTGTAATTATTCAATAAAACTTGTGTAGAGTAAATTCTACAAAGGTTTGCAGTAAGTTTAGTATATATGACTGAAAACAGAAAAAACTGGTATTGTTAAATTCTTTATTGTACTATGAAAGTAATACCTAATGTATATTAATACATGTATGAACAATTCAGTAAGCTTTATTTTGTGGAGGAGGCACTATTGAAATTCAAACTCAGGTTAAGAGTATGCTAGGCGAATGTTTTACCACTACACCATAATAGGGTCAACTTTTGAGAAAATTCAATGAATGTTGTACCCAGAATCTCAAGTCCAAAGAAATTTTGTAAGAAACTAAGCCAGGGTTCATACTCCATTGTAAAAAAAAAAAAAAGACTTTTTAAGGACCAATCACAATAAAAAGTTTTCCCTTTCAGGAGACAGCTTTATGTGCAGTTTTTGGTAGATGTTTAATGACAGTTTTTTTCTTAAAATTCTAAATTGTGCATTAAAAATAATTATAGAAGTAAAGTAAAAATCACATAATAAAAATTACTGTTTTAAAAACAGTAATCATTGCTGAAAAATCTCATTTTCTTACGAAGACACATATGAAATATGAGGTAAAATGGTAAAAATCTGTTTTTTCACAACTGAGTGCCATGAACAGAAAGCTTTATGTTCATTTTATCTTGTGCATAAACAGTGTAAGTCTAACTTTATTAGTTCTCTGCCAAATGACAATTTTAAAAAGGGTAACTATATAATCTCCATGGCAGTCAATTATTTCAATAACAGATATATCTCAAAACTAAGGTTTTGACCACTTTACTTCTCAACGGCTTTTATATTGATATATATATATATGAGGGTTATATCGGGGATCCCGGCCCCTGATATGGCCCTGACCTGCAACATTTCAATTGTTCACCTGTACACTCTAAATACGGAGTATCGTAGTAGTAGCTCCAATAGCAGCCTAGAAAAAGGATGGGAGCTCTGGCCCCCCCCACTCTATACGGCCCTGATATGCAACATCATTTCAAGTACCCTCACATACTCTCTGAATATAGAATAGTGTAGTAGTAGTAGCTTCAATAGCAGCTAAGAAAAAGGATGGAGGCTTCAGGAACCCCAATACGGCCCTGACATGCGACATTTCAAGTGCCCTCGCATACACTCTCTGAATATGGAATATCGTAGTCGTAGCTCAAATAGCAGCTTAGGAAAGGGATGGGGGCTCCAGCACTCCTCAATATGGCCCTGACATGCAACATTTCAAGTGTCCTCGCATAGACTCTCTGAATACGGAATATCGTAGTAGTAACTCAAATAGCAGTCAAGAAAAAGAATGGGGGCTAAGGACCCCTTTTTCAATACATCCTTGACTGCTTGGTGGTGACTTCGAATTAAGACCACGATCTGTGAATAATGATCGCAAACTACAAATGAAGACCAGTGACCGCAAACTAAGATCGCGAACGAAGACCACAACTCATGAACAATGATAAGAAACTACGAATGAAAAATGGTGACCGTGAATTAAAATTGCAAACGATGAACTAAGATCATGAACGATGATCATGTACAAACTATAACGAAGAATGGTAGTTCACAAAACAAAAAAAAACAAAAAAAGGAATCTGTACGAATGGGTCATTTTTGTGAACAGTTCAAAAAGACCGTTCAGCTCACGAACGACCCATCTCAACCCTAGAAGCTATGCCTGTAGATCACAAAGGGCTCTAGGGAAATCGCCCAAGAAAAAGGCAAAATGAGTAATTTTCTTCGGAGATCGCCGTAAATATAAGCACTTTTTAAGGACTGGAAATAAAAAAATAATGATAGCAATAAAAAAATAAGCACTTTTCAAAGGCCTTAGAAACCTAAATAAAAAATCAGCACTTTCTAAGGTTTTTAAGCACCATAAGAACCCTGTAAGCAGGGTTAAGGTCATGTTGATAGTGGCTTACAACACTCAAGGTATAATTCTTTGTCATGCCATTCCCTACAGACAAACTATCAATGCAGCTCGCTACTAATGCTTTATTGAGCACCACATCCCCAGCTGTAAGGTACAAGCAACCACATTTTGTGGAGGATACTTCACCATGTGTGCTAAATTACAATGCACTTTACCATGTAGTGGAAATGGAGAGGACGGTAGTAGATTGATGGCACTGGGAGATATTGGAACACCACCTATATTCACCAGACATGAGCCCTTGTGACTAAGATTTGTTCACTAACATGAAACAACCTCCCTGGGGTGTTGGTTTCATGATGAAACAAGCAACGCTTTGAGTAGTAAGGTGCCCAATCACTGCTCTGAACAGAAACCACTTAACTGATGGCTCCCAACGACTCCCCACACATTTGGTAAAAGGTAGAAGACCTGATCGAAATTACACTAAAAGAATGTGATGGTTATTTTTAAGTAAATACACTTGTTCTTATACACTATATATACACACTTAAATGCCAGAAAAGCTGGTACAGACGTGTGTATGCAAATAACGGAGCTTTGCAACCAATCAGACTAATGTGATACGGTCGATAGTGCCTATGTAAGACAAGAGATGTCTGGCAAAGGTGTTAGATCGGTTCTTGCCGCTACAATGGCAGGTTATCAAGATTTAAGTGATTTTGAACGTGGCATTATAGACGGCACAAGAGAGATGGAACATAGCATCTCCGAGATAGCAACAAAATTTGGATTTTCACATATGACCATTTCACAGGTATACCGTGAATATCAGGAATCTGGTAAAACGTCAAATCTCCGAGGGCGGTGCGGCCGGAAAAAGACCTTGAAAGAACGGGACATTCGACGAATAACGAGAATCGTTAAACGAGATAGACGTGCAACACTTCCTCAAATTGCCGCGGATTTTAAGGCTGGGCCATCAACAAGTATCAGCATGCAAACTGCTCAACGAACATCATTGATATGGGCTTTCGGAGCCGAATGCCCACTTGTGTAGCATTGTTGACTGCACGGCCCAAAGCTTTACGCCTCGTCTGGGCATGCCAACACGGCCATTGGACTGTTGATGACTGGAAACACGTTGCCTGGTCTCAGGAGTCTCGTTTCCAATTGCATCAGGCGGATGGACGTGTATGGGTATGGAGACAACCTCATGAATCCATGGACCCTACATGTCAACAGGGGACTGTTCAAGCTGGTGGAGCTTCGGTGATGGTATGGGGCGTGTGCAGTTGGCGTAATATGGGACCCCTGATACGTCTAGGGACAACTCTGACAGGTATGTAAGCATCCTGTCCGATCACCTACGCCCATTCATGTCCATTGTGCATTCCGACGGACTTGGACAATTTCGGTATGATTATGCGACACCCCGCACATCGAGAGTTGCTACCGAGTGGCTCCAGGAACACTCTTCAGACTTTAGACACTTCCATTGGCCACTTACATCGCCATACATGAACATTATCAAGCATATCTGGGGTGCCTTGCAACGTGCTGTTCAGAAAACATTTCCACCACTTCTATGGATTTGTGGACTGCTCTGCAGGATTCCTGGTGAGAATTGTCTCCAAAATACCTTCAGACATCAGTCAAGTCCATGCCACGTCGTGTTGCGGCACTTCTGCATGTGCAGGGGGGGGGGGCTACACGATATTAGGTAGGCGTACCAGTTTTTTTGGCACTTCAATGTATATGTGTATGCATGTTTCCACTACTGTACTTACAAACCTTGCATAAAGCATTTCAGGAGCAGTTAATATATTTTATATGCTAGCTGATTACAAAAATACCATTTAAATTTATAAATACTTTGTATTCTAGATATATTAAACTTACCTGAGTGTCAACCCATTTGCATCCTTTATCAGTTTGCTCCACTCTGCCGAAAAAATTTACTGGTAAAGTATATTCCGGCCTTGCTTTTTCCCATGGATTGCCAAATCTTAACCAATCGTCTGGTTCTTCAATCTTATTAAAAAAAAGTGCACTTTAGAAAGTAGCAGAATTTTAAAATTCAAAACTTCTAATGATAAATAATGTTTCAAATCATCCTTGTCCCTTTTTTAATAACAAATATTAACGTAAAACTACATGTAAGTTATAAAAAATAATGTGAATACAAACAAAAAAAAATCATTTCTTTCTGTTCTTCCTCTATGTCTTCTGGCATAAAAACAGCTAAAGATGATGTGTGTGGACACACCAAATACCTATTCATCTCTAGCTAATGCTGTGCTATCACAGTCTAAAATCGCTTGGTAATTATTTCTTTCAGCACAAACAATATCATTGTCAAGGACTTGGTTCAATCATGTCAGTTGGTCAAGAAACGAAATTTTAAGGGTGTAAGAATTACTTGGAGGTTGTAATATGCCTAGTGGGGCAAATGTTAGAACCCCAGAGGAATACGAGTACTGCATGTAGCCTCACCTGTAATTCGACCTAAAGGAGTTACAGTTACTCACACAAAATTCAACTTTAACTATTTACAGAACTTATGTGTGATTTATATATGTCTCAAAAAAAAAAATTATATATATATATATACACACACACAAGGTGTCCTTGAATTCAGGGTCAACACAGTTTCAGTCTGTGGCAAAATTGAAGGCTGCAATCATTGAAGCCTGGGATAATATTGATGCCACTGTCCTCCAGGAATTGGTAAATGGTATGCCACATCGTGTTTCCCAAGTCATATATAATCATGGTGGATGTATTGGCTATTAACAGTAGTGGCTTTATTTCGGCGGGACACTTTTTCCCCTCTTTTTTTACACGTTAAATTTTTTTTCCTGCCCATATGGGGCAGGGAGTGAGTTACTCCTTGTAAATATGTATTTGTATATAGACTTTCTTAATATATTTTCTGCGTTCTTATTGGTTTGTTTCGTGGCCAGTTATGGCACACAATCACGGTGGCTTTATTTTGGTGGGACACACCTTATATATATATATATATATATATACACAGTAAACTTCTCTATAACAATATTATACGGACCGAGAAAAATTATCCTTATAGAGAGAGTTATAGGGATGGTTCATTATACAGTAAAACCTCTCTACAACACTATTATACGGACTGAGAAAAATTATCGTTGTAGAGGGATTTATTGTTATATCGGATATCGTTGCAAGGTTTTACTGTGTGTATATATATATATATATGTGTGAAGTTCAAAACCATTAAGAATATTTTACAATATGTACTCAGAACAAATTATACAATAGTAATATTTAAATCCCATATCAATACCATTAACCAAAGCCCAATATGTACCCATTTTAAATGATGCAAATGGAGTTGTTATAAAACACAGCATTTTTAACATTCCATTTAATATATAAATGAAGAATCAATAAATTTAGACAGATCATAGTTGGTCTGAATTAGAAAGAAGAATTGGACTTGCAATGTACAAATATTGGCGTTACGAGTCAATAGTCATGGGTTAAACAATGTTTTAAGGATCCAACATTCCCCATTCAATGCAGACATTATATAGGGAGACCTGTTTGTTTATAACCCTCCATGTAGCAGAGATTAAAACAATTTTTTTGTTTGAAAGAGACAAAAAATAGGAAGAAATAGAAAGTCATCGATACATCTCACATCAAAGTAACACTGTTTAATAATTTACAAGTAGAAATTCAACAAACTCAGTCCAAGTAATATCACAAATGAAAAAAACTATAGATGAATTTGTTCACTGTCAGAAATTGTTCATTTTTAAACATTTTTAGCAGAGTTTTTGAAGCATATTTTATTAATAAAATAGGAAGTGGTTAAATTACCTTGTAATAACAGTAACGCAGAAATTAAATTCTAATGCATAACTATAAAGATTGTTCATGATCAGTCAAAAGGCAGTTTTGAAAGTGTTTCCACGTCTTATAAACTATGCAATACCAGCTATCCAAAAGAAATGAACAAGTGCTTCCATCTACATTTGAGAACTGCGATTAGATATATTTAATTGCAGTAATTATTCTTTATAAGAAACATTTAAGATTTCTTTCTAAGGATGAAATTTGCAAATGTTTTATTTATATAATTCATTCGAAAACCATTTAAAACCAAACATTTTTTAAAGATCTTAAGCCTTCAGAAATTGCTTCAACTCTATTTGAAAATACATTCTGTCTGGAGAGTTCACCTAAAATCAAATTTTTTATAACATGTTTTCTGAGACATGTGTCATATTGCAAGTACTGAACAAAAGCAAATAAAAATTGTTTTCTTTTATCGCATATTTGAAAGACAAATCTATATTTTCATTGATAGTAATAAGTAAATCTAAAAAATCAAATCTAAATATAAAAAAAATTTTAGATCTACTTACTACTATCGATGAAAAATAATACATTTGTCTTTCAAATATACAACGAAAGAAAATTTTCATTTGCTTTTGTTCAGTACCTGCAACATGACACGTCTCAGAAAACATGTTATAAAAAATTTGGTTTTAGGTGAACTCTTCAGACAGAAAGTGCTTTCAAATAGTGTTGAAGCCATTTCTGAAAGCATAAGTTATTTTAAAAAAACTTTCGTTTTAAATGGTTTTCCAATGAACTATATAAATAGGACATTTGCAAATTTCATCGCTAGAAAGAAATCTTAAATGTTTCTTATAAAGAATAATCATTGCAATTAAATACATCTAATCGCAGTTCTCATATGTAGATGGAAACACCTGTTCATCAGTTCTTTTGGATAGCTGGTATTGCTTAGTTTATAAGATATGGAAACACTTTCAAAACTGCTTTGACTAATCATGTGCTATCTTTTGAGTTATGTCTTATAATTTAATTTCTACATTGCTGCTATTACAAGGTAATTTAACCACTTCCTATTTTATTATTAATAAAATATGCTTGCAAAAACTCTACTAAAAATATTTAAAAATAAAAAATTTCAGACACTGAACAAATTCATCTATAATTTTTTGCATTTGTGGTATTACTTGGACT
>QLNU02014215.1:8050-19214 GCA_006491805.2 Dysdera silvatica | reverse complement strand
GTAAGGACATGTAAGGATGATGTAAAGATTACTCAAGCAATAGATATACGAAATAAAGACGTAAAAATGGGATAAAGACGTAAAACAAGATAAAGACGAAAAGAAGATATGATGTAAAGAGGGGATAAAAACGCAAGACTTTCCAATTAGATAGTGCCAACAATCGCAAGTAGTATAATTTTGTTTTATGTCGATTGCAAATGTTAAGGGGGCACATACCCCATAAAGTTTCAAAAATTCGCTTTTTTATTTTTTTATCGGAAAGCCCAAATACTTGTGAACATTTTAACATAAACCGTTTAAAAGTATCTACATTAGAAGTTTAGTTATGAAAAAAAATCTAAAGGGTACTGAATCTTCAAAGATGCCATTTTAAAGGGACCCAGAGTTTGCAATTAGTTGCGATGTTTTCGTATTCATATATTTGTTTAAGAATTTTATGCGCATTGTAGGAGACGTGTCTGCATACATACTTTCTTATTTTATCAACCGATGCAGGACAAATGAAGTAAACTACTCTACACACTTTATGTTTGTAAACAAACCAGTGTTCCCTAAAACAAACCACGTTTTTGCGATTGCCTGCTGCTTGTTCCACGTTTGGTTTTTTGATCTCGTTTTGCGATCCAGGTTTTGAAATCCTATTTTCTTTCTTTTTTAATACATATATTTATATTTTGTCGTTTCTCCTACTCTCTATATATTATATATATTATTAATATAATTATATACATTATTAATATAATTATATATATTATTAATATAATTATATGCATTGTATTATATTTTGTATATATTGTGTACGATTATATATCTTATTAATATTATATATAGCTATATTGTATATCTCTATATATTATCTACATATTATCAGTGTTATGGCAAATGTTATTCCCACAAAAAACGTGCATCCGGAACACGGCCAAAAAAGCAAAGAAGTAACAAATACCGAAACCCCGAATTCTTAATTTTGAATGTCTTACAACGATTTTTAAAATTGCTGATCCACTCACACATTAAAATCGGAAAGGAAATTGCGTAACTGATTGGCACATTTGTCATCTGTTAAAATTATGTACTTGTATATTACTTTTGTCAATTGCTGTAATGGATTTCTTGCAACAACTTCAACATTTTCAAGCTTAACTTACTAAGGATCCCCCATACAGAGTTACAGTATGAAAAATGGTTATATATAAGTGGATGGTATAAATCGGTTAGAATATTTTAGACACGTAAGGAGATAATAGTTTAATTAATCCAATTTCCTTATCTACATTCTTTCTGACATTATGTATATGTTTGTTCCAATTCAAATCTTCAGCCAGTGTAATGCATAGAAATTTCATATATTTAGTAAGCTTTCAGAACTGGTATCAATTATCGCTTTAATATATAAATTAGGAACTTGTACCAGAGATGGAAAGGTCGCCCATAATTCTTAGAACTTAATTAAGCCAAATTTTGAGTTTCAGTTTCTCCCATTTCTCGACAATCCTTTGCTTTATGACCTTTTAATACGGCCCTTTTAAGTCTATGAGGTACGGACAAATTTTCATTTTTACCTTTTATAACCAAAATTAAAAATTCATGTATTTATTCAGAGTTTTAACCTTCTTAGGATAACCTGATACCTCTCGGTGATTGACGCAATACAAATTCAAAAGCTTCATTTTGATTGTAAACATCCGTCCATTATTTGTACAGTTCTAGTGACTGAAGCACGAAATTTTCAATAGACAACTCTTTATACTGACGTAAGAACAGTTGCTTAGCAACTTAAAGATTGCTTACATATCTAGGGTAAATTGATTTAACCAGGACACAAAATTCTTTCCAAGCAGTTTGGTCTCCACGGGAACTTTATAGTTTCTCAACAAACGCTACCAGAAGCGGGCTCTACCTTTTAGAAACGAAACACTCATGCTTCACTTATCATTACCCATTCTGTTGTATAGACTAAAATTTCGTTCACAATCTTCAATGAAATTTCGGAGTCGTTACTCCCACTGAACTCAATTTTTGATACAGGTTCATTAAATGGAATATTTACAATATTTCTATTTAACTTGTTTTCAGTTTCATGCGGTGGCATAAAACCTAAATGTATCGAATCGTGCTCAACATCTACTTTAGCATTTTTCCAAGCAAACTTAATCGTGATGTATCAACCTGTTTCACTATTCACGCTTGAACTGAATGAAAAAAATCCCATTTTAACTTTATAAAAATAGTCCCATTTTTGCTCTCTCCAACCCTGTAAGACCTATATTTATGGCCATTCTGAAAAATGCCTAAATACGTGTCTAATAACTTTTGAGAGCTTCCAAATAAGCCTAATGTCATTATAATCCGCGTCGTCCACCCTCAGACCTTCCCTTGTGAGATTGACTACTGAGATAGCAGCTCACACTATGCGCCAGCGCGTTAATGGTACTTCACCGGTAACTCCGTATCACAAGCTGGAGCGAAATCAGCAGTCAATGTGTTAAGCATAAGACGTGCAATCTTAAGCAATAACTATAAGCATGAGACGCGTTATCTTCATGCAAAAACCTTAAGCATAAGACCTGCAATCGTGATGTAATAAGCTTAACACCATTAAAAATGACTTTAAATGCGCATCAGTTCAGTTCGGTTTCTTTTCCGATAACACAAGAAGGAATTTGTTTTCAAATACATATGTGTTTTATTAAGGTCGATATAACAAGGATATCAATTTAAATTTTGTCATGCTGAGATGTACATAGGTCCAGGAATTGACGTTTCTAGTTAAACACCTTCAAGTATTAATAGACCAATAAAAGAGAACATCATATTTGAAGTGATCGAGTACATAACGCAACAAAATTTCTGATTGCTACTTTATTGAACCTTCAGAGATGACTGCATTTCCGATTAACACTTTTGCAGAATAAATAATGTTCTCCAAGGAGGCACAAATACTCTTAAGACTGGTTAAATTAACGTGGCGAAGTAGTAATATTAATAACACCGAACAAACAGAATTAGAGAAACGACAATACATATCTATATTGTAGGGCGAAATGGATAAGCAAAATCACAGTTTCTTGCTAAGCGTCCAGCTTTCATGGTCATGAATGTGTCAATGTCCACGATGTATGAGAAAGCAAGGTCAGTTACTTTCGACCCGGGATATAAACCTACTCTGTCGAGTGCCAAGTCGGTTTCCTTTTTTCTAGTATCCACACCCAATCACTCCACTTTCCATTTGCATTTGAACTACCCCTTACCTCTTTTCTTGGACACACAAATTCACATTCAAATTTCATGCATCTTGAGAGAATTTCTAATAACTCAAATTCAATGCAATTTGCCACGGCAGATTTTTCATCTGCCAATTTTAGACATATGCATGGACACATGTGATTCATTACCGAACGAGACATGCAAGATCGCCCGTAGTTTCCAAATGAAGGTAACCCAAACAATTTTGAACCGTCTCTATTTTTGTAGTGCAAAGGTTAATTTGTTTTTAAATATTACTTGCTCTATTCAGACAGCCAATGCAAGGATCATACATTTAAGTTTAGAATACTGAGATGCAAAAAAGCAATCGGTGTTTCTGATTAAATAATTTTAGGTGTATGAATTTCTCATATTTAAACACACTAGAAAAAAATAGAAAATGCATGCTATAAAAACATCAAATTTGGTGGAATAAACAGAGATTAAATGAAATAATTTCAGTTAGTACAAAATTTATATCTATAAAAGTAACAGCTTCGTAATGTGCTCTTCTTAAATGGCGTATTTCGCATGTACGCTGAGAAATAATTTTGACTGCAAGAGTCTTCATTTTTCATGCCTATTTCGAATATGTTCTACATAAGCGCCTGAACAAAATTTAAGAAGTGCGGGAAGATATCAAATCAGGAAACCACTTACAGAATTCTTGATCTTGAATCTTCTATGACGACTTTTAGACCTGGTGATTATCTCAAATAATAGAACGACAAAGGAAATTGCGAGACCGATAAACAATATTTCAAAAACCCCGGATAAATCCTTGATTGAGATGGGTCTCAAAGAGTGATCGTGATTGGTACGAAGCTTTGCCTTCAAACCAAGTTTAAAAATCTTGTCATTCAATATCTTCTGGTAAATACCAGCTTGTTGCAGCCGAATAATCGCCTTATTAAAATTTTTGGTGAAGCGGAATTTCTTTCTGAAGAGAACAGAGACTGGGACTATACGCATTCCGTAATTTGATATAAAAATATTATGGCCATGCCCTTGGCTTATAATAGACAAAATATATCTTGGTCCGATGAAAGCGTAACCACCGTGGACCATTTCAACTCCCTCAATAGGAGAGTTTGCTAACGCCTTTGGATATTTACGAAGATTTGTTCCCAAATCTGTTAATAATTGTGTCTCTGGATGTTCAATAATCGCTGCCGAATACGAACCTTTGAAGGTGGTAACTTTGACTCTGCCTGTTCGACTTTCTACAGCAAGTTCTTCCATAGTTTCAATCTGTTTTTCCATCAAAGGTGCCATTAGAAATGACAGAAGTAAACCAGTGAAACAAAACATCAATACTCGAAGCGGAAATGCCCATAAAACAAAAAGAGTTCTGACTGCCACTTTGTCGAAACCTTTTGTGATGACTCCATTTCCGATCAACATTTCTGCGGAAGAAACAATATTCACCAAGGAGACATAAATACTCTTGAAATTGACGAATCTAACATGACGAAGTAGTAATAAAAACGGCGAACAAACAATTATGGAAACTAATATGCATATCCATACTGAAAGTTGAAACGGATAAGCAAAATAATACTTCGTTGCCAAGCGTCCAGCTTTCTTGATCATGAATGTGTCAATGTCCATGTCGTACGGGAAAGCAAAGTCAACTACTTTCGACCTGGAATATGATAAATTTATTCTTTCGATAGCTAAGTCGGCTTCATTCCTGTGTAGCATTCCCACCATGCCGTTCCAACTTCCATTTGCATTTGCTGTACCCCATGCCCCGTCTGTTGGGCATACCAGTTCGTATGTGAAGTTCAAAAATTTGGATAAAATTTCTAATAACTCGAATTCTGTGCCACTTACGTCGACATATTTGTCATCCGGCAATTTTAGTACTGAAAAAAAGTGAGTAAAATTCACAACTGCAACTCTAAAGCGCATCTCCATACTCATTAGCGAAACAACGTTTCAACTGCTTCACATTAAATTATAAATCGAAACACTTCGTAGCCTTTTTACTTCGTTTCCTTTCAATTCTCCGTTGCTACTAACAACAATATGCTCAACAGCCTGTTGCGTCACGGGAATACCAATGTCCCATTGTCTGCAAAAGACAATTAAAATTTATTAGTTTTATGGTAAAGCCTGTAAACCAATTACACAATAATTTTTGCCGCCACGTGTATGTAGATCTAAACTGGAGCTTTTTTTTTTGGAGAAAAAGAGACGCCTTCCCCATCCTGGATTCGAACCAGGGTCCCTCCGTTTAGCCCGGAGTGTCTTGGACCGCTAGACGAATGAGGACAGGAAACAACGCTCTCTTTCTCCGTATATAAGGATGTTAAGGTATTATTACCCTCCGCAGGGATAACACAATTGCCAAATATGGTCAACACAGAAAAGCCTCCGGGGCGAGATTTTTGTGAGTTTTTCGTGGAGAATTTATTTTACAATAATTTTTGTATTACGTTCGGAGGCTTTTCTGTGTTGACCATATTTGGAAATTGCGTATCACTGTGAAGGATAATACTATCATACATCCTTATATCCGGAGAAAGAGAGCGTTGTTTCCTGTCCTCATTCGTCTAGCGGTCCAAGACACTCCGTGCTAAACGGAGGTCACGGGTTCGAACCCAGGATGACGACGGCGTCCCTTTTCCTCCAAAAACAAAAAAGCTCTATTTTAGAACTGAATACACGTGGAAGGCAAAAATTATAGTATAATAAATTCCCCCACAAAAACTCACAAAATATCGCTCAGGAGGCTTCTCTGTGGTGACCGTATTGGGCAATTGTGTTACCCGTGTGAAGGGCAATTATATCATACATTGTGAACGAAATTGCATAAAGTTAACGTTTCCACAACAAAAGTTTCAAATCTAATGTGTTTTTTCTTCTAATTTTGTGTTCATTGATATTATGAGTGCTTAATTTACATTGATTTATTTGAAGGTTGCTTTCTCTATGCTAATGCAAACCAAAATTTCTTACTGAAAATATCGGTATTTCGATAATACCCTTGCAAAAGATTCGGTAGCGCGATATATAAGGGCTTAATTTCTGTAAAAAAAGTTTCTCCGTTTTTATATGCAATTTATGTGATCAATATTTTGAAGAGACTGCCTTCTTTTAATTTACGATTTTTAAAATGCGAATTAAAATTTTTATAAGCGTTATATTTCGTTAATTTTATACAATCCTATTTTTCGGGAACAATTGGTGCAACGTGCTGTACTGGTGCTTGAAAAGATATTTTGGGTTGTTATCTGCATTTGGTTTTGTCTAACAATATTTTATAAGACATTGTCTATTGAAAATGTTGTGCAAAGTAATGTGATAGAAGTTACGTTATTTAAAAACCAATAATTTAAACCAAATAGGAATTTATTTTCAATTCACGTCATATATCTTTTTATTTTGTAAATACACACAGTTAGGAATTTAACTATTAGTTGTGTATCTTGCTATTGTATACCGTAAGAAGGATAGATATTCATTTTGTTCTGTACATCTTTAAGAATTATAACGCTTTATCTTTATAATACAAACAATTAGTTTGTAAAATAATAAAATAACATGGAACACAATTTGGCCCGTTTGAACGAGTAACTAGCTGGTATATAAAAACTTAGCGGGTGTGTGTTTGTGCTGGTATTGAAAAATATAATTAACGTCTTATGTGCTAATATATGCTATTAGCAATATAAAACTACGTCTTATTAGAACTTTACTTTAGCAAGAAGAAGAAGAAATATTTTAAAATAAAGAGGAAATATTTCGTACAGCGGAGTATAGTAGGACATTACGCTTGTTCTTAAACATTTATCAAGAAGGAAACGTATACATGCCCGTCTATCCGCAATTTTGCGCCTTTCTTATAATTATCGCACCTGCTATACGAGAGGAACATACCTTGGAAAATGATGTGAATTAAGTGTATCAATAAGATTATATCTCAGGGATATTTATATGTGTTATGCGAAAACGTATTCTTAGGTATGCGATAAAAGCTATTTACCACAGTTTAAGAATATAGACAGAAATTTCTAGCCTATTTTCGTTTTATGAACGTCGGGGGATACAGTTTCTTTAAAAATTGTTATAAATCGTTAAAAATACGCATATTGTTTCGGTTATTATTCCTCGCAATAAACATAAAATGAATTTTTTGAATGATAAACATACAGTGATTTTTTTGCAAATTTAAAGGTTTATTTGAAACGTTTTAATTTCTTTTATATTTTGAAAAAAATGCGTTCTTCATAATAAAGAGAAAATTTGAAGAAAGAAAAAATAAATGGTTTCTCGTTTATAACTTTTCCTCTGTTTAAGAGATTTCCTACCAATGCCAACATTAATAAATATACCTTTTACAATAAGTTAATTTATACTCCGCGTGTGTAGGTAAGATTGAAAAAAAATTACAGTCGAACCTTGTTAAGGCGAACACCATTAAGACGAATTACTTTTAACAAGAACGGTTTTCTGAACTCCCGTCAGATTCTAAAGCATACTACCCTTCCCGTGTAATAAGAATTACTGTTAATACGAACAGATTTCCGATCACCTTGGCGTTCTTCTTAACGAAGTTTGACTGACATAAAATTTTCATTTATATGTACGGAATTTAACCATATAAATAATGAAAGAAGTTTTGAATTCGTCGGAAGAAAGCAAAAAACTAGGTAAGGGCGAAAAGTCTAAAATTGGTGCAAAATTTTTCTGTGCCCGCTTTAGTGCAACTAGGCACGATTGGAAGTATCAGAAGATTGTGAAGTTTATCAGGAGATGATATCCACGGTTAGAGCGAATGTTGGTGGGGTCACAATGCACTGTTTGATTGATACGGGGGCCCGCAGGTGTTCCTGGCTAAAAGAATTGCGGTTCCTTTATGGAGAAGCTAGAGAGTGAGTTGGCAACGAGGATATTACGAGGATAATAACAGCAAACTTTTTTTCACTACCCGCACATTAAAATAAAATTGTTAGTTATGTTCATGTGAAAGCACGTGTTTGTTAATAAGCAAATAGCTTATCAATAGATGCATATAATAAATGTATTATATTAAATAAGAAATACATTTATACTCTTCATTAATACATAGCAGCTTAGTTGATATTTAATAAAAGCCTTGTTCCCAAACACGTGAAAGCATATTTGGCCATTTCCATTCCCTCTGTAGGTAATGGTGCAGTAGCCAATAGATATTTTCCGATATTTTCTTTCAAGTCTCTTAATGTTTGATAAATATTATTACCCTTCACAGGGATAACACAATTGCCAAATAATGGTCAACACAAGAAAGCCTCCGGGGCGAGAATTTTGTGAGTTTTGCGTAAATTGATGATTTTTGTTGTACGTAAATTGACAATTTGGAAAATCGACGATTTTTGTGAATTTTACGTAGTTTTTTATACGTGGGTGGCAAAAATTATTGTATACTCTTAATAATAGTTGTGTGTCTGGATGTTGCATAAGGGTAATAAGATACGCACCTTTCATGCTGGTCACTTTGATTCAGATGCTGCGACTTGCTGATGAAAGTTGTTCCAAAGATTCAATTTGTTTTTCAATCAGAGGTGTCATTAAAAACAACAGAAGCAGACCAGTGAAGCCGAATATCAATATTCGAAACGGTAGAGCGCATAACGTGAAAAACTTCTTACTGCAACCCTGTTGAATCCTTTGGTGATATCTCCACTTCCGATCAAGATTCCTGCGGAAGAAATCGGTTTTAGCAAAAAAGATATAAATATACTGCGAGCTGATTAAATTTAGATGCCGAAGTAGTAATAAAAGTGCAGAACAAGCCATTATGGAAAAGGCTAGGCATATCTATATTGACAGTTGAAACGGATAAGCAAAATAATAATTTGTTGCCAAGAGTCCGGTTTCCTTGAACATAAATGTAATAACGTCCACGTCGTACGGAAAGGAGAAATCTATTACTTCTCACCTTGGATAAGTTATAATCGTTCTCGTACTAGCCAAATCGACTTACTTTCTTTGTAGCTTTCCTATCAAACCATTCCTACTTCTATTTGCATCAGCGCGACCCCACGTTCCTTCTGTATGCATCACATGCATTATGTATGCATCACATATATGGGTACTCATTCATTCATTCATTCATTCATACATCCCAGGCCTTAAGAGGTTCGGATTCCTCGGAAAACAGTAGGTCCCGGCGCAGCATGACCACTGTAGTCTTTGAGCCGTAAAACCAAAAAAACCAAAACAAACAAAATCATTCATACATACATTTCATTAATTCATACATTTCATTAATTCATACATTTCATTCATTCATACATTTCATTCATTAATTCATTCATACATTTCATTCATTAATTCATTCATACATTTCATTAATTCATACATTTAATTAATTCATACATTTCATTAATTCATACATTTCATTAATTCATACTCATATATACATACGTCATTGCATACATACATTCATGCGTCTCTTTTCCTTATGAGATAATATTTTGGAAAAAAAATGTAAAAGAAACTAGACCTGGGCTGCGATAATACTAAATAACTACTTAAAAAGAAAATCTGGCGTAGCCTTCAAAATTGTCGAAAATTCGCCAAATATCTATGCTAAAAGTTCATTTTCATATTAATATTTTATACGGTTTGAATTAGCTGAGGCACAAGTTCTTATTTTTATCCTTTGAATACGATGATCATTCATAATTTTACAGACCTCAAACCTGTTTTTGCTCACATACGGTGCGATTAATATTCATCAAACCTGGCGAAAAAAGTGTAATTTTTGGATCCCAAATATTCATAAAAAAATTGCTATATCATTTTAGCAGACAAATGATTATATATTCGTGATCAGGAAGTCAAGCACTATCATCTCCCATAGGTCTGATCTCAAAGTGCAGTGAACAGTGAAAGGGGTTCCCTTGTTTGTGCAATAATGCGCGAATACAACAGCTCTTTTTATACGATTTTAAATTGAATAAGCCGAAGGAAAAAAGCGCTTTAGTTTTATTAGACGGTTAAAGTTAACGCACGCATTCGAAATTCTTTAGATTTTAAGTTTTCAATTTTCTATTTCAAAATCGTGTAAAAAGCCCGCGAAAAAATGAGCTCTGTGTAAATGAAGTACTTTTAACTTATATATATACAAATTTCTTAAAAAAATCTTATATACATAAATTATAGAAATAAATGTAAAATCATTATAATGTATGTTTCCTGAAATTTACGTTGCATTCGTAAGCTTGTGGAATATTTTAGAATGTAAAATCATTAATTTTTCATACCTGTTTCAGACATGTTCTGCGTAAGCATCTGGATAAAATTAAAAGGTGCAGGGAGATGTCAAATCTGAAAATTACTCCCAGAACCCTTGACTCTGGAAGATTTACAACGATATTTAGATTCGAAGATTCGTTCAAATATTAGAATGGCAAAGGAAATTGCATATGCCGATCAGCATTAAAAAAACACGTTCTACAGAGAATTAAATTACTTTCAGAAAGGTCGCGAAGAAAAATAAATGCTTATAATTTTCAGATGGAGATTTGAAAGGTTAATAGTATTGAATATTGGAAGATGGTCACCGGTATGATGGGCAATCACTCCAGAACGTATATGTAAAATATTTGTTATACAAAGGTCAACTAACGATTGAGAGTTAGCAGTTATTCTAGTACGCAATTTAATAGAAATTGCAAAACCACTAGCATGGATCATATCATTGAAATTAGACGTATCTCTATTATGAATCGAATTGATATCAATGTTGAAGTCGCCCATAATTATGAGTTTTGATTCAGTTATATTAATGTGATCAAGCAATTTTTGGATGAAGTTAAAAAAATCCTCAACATTTCCGCTAGGTGTTCTGTAAATGCAGGCAATATAGATTCCATTTGAGTATATAGTAACAATTTCGATTTCAGGGTAAATATCACTC
>QLNU02014214.1:0-16402 GCA_006491805.2 Dysdera silvatica | reverse complement strand
ACAACATGAAGTAACAATCTTCATTTAGTAGTACTCACGCTGAAATCCTGAACAGTAAAATGCTTGCTGCAAATTATTAAAGCTTGGTTTGGAAACCAAAGAGACTTGTTCTTATTTCCTTGACGAGAAATAGCAACCCGCCGCTTATCTCTGAAAATGAGAACGTTAGGAAAACTGTGAAAATCAACTTTTCCTTTCACAATCAGAATTGCAATATGGTACACAACAATGTACCATTTTCACTGAATTATTTTTGAGCAATATTGTTATATTCATGCTATAAAAATCGGTATAATGCAATAAATAATAACAAATATAAAATTAGAATAAAAGCTTTACCAAAAACGTGTTCAAACATTAACGAGTGAATCATTGCTTACATTAAAACCGCGAAAAAGTAGGAAATAAACGCGATCCTAGGGTTCACTTTAGTTAACTGAGCTGTCGGCCGTTTTTTTTTTTTTTTTGCCGGCCGAAAATACTCGAAATTTTCCGGTCTTGTGTTTATTACATAGGCAACGTTTCTGCTCTACACCAGTGTTGCCAGATCTGAAGACTAAAAAGCAGCAAACTGTGCTCCAAAAGTAGCGGATTTGAACTATTTGTAACCTAAACATAAAAATGAATTATTTTTCAACTAGTAGTAGTAGTAGCTACAACAGCAACCCAAAAAAAGGATGGGGGGGCTCCGGTCCCCTTCCATACGGCCCTGATATGCGACATTTAAAGTCTCTCTTTACGAACCTCTCTAAATACGGAATATAGCAACTGTATTTCCAATAGCAGCTTAGAAAAAGGATGGGGCTTCGGGCCGTCCAGATTTGGAGATTTTTTTAACCCTAGGATTTGGCATTTTTGAAACAGCCACAACGCATTGTGGTCTTTTTTTTCGCCCATTGAATGTTTTCTATGTTTGAGCCTAACAAATACATAAGCCGGTCAACGTAATCGTTTGTATACGTGCATTGCTGAACGAAAAATATAACGAAAATTAAATGGAACAGAAATTAAACTAAAAATATTACTTTAACTGTGGAAAGAACTACCAAGTTAATGATTTTCCACGGTATCCCGAAGTGTACAATCTAAACTTGAACAAAAACGCCCCATTATAATCAAGAGCGGATAGAGACTTCCATTTGGGGTGGGGATCAAGGACAGAATTTGCCATGGTCTTGGAATAACACCCTTCATTTATCATGAAAATTGGAATTTTTTACAGTGAAAAAATATACTTTTGTCGGGTTATGACCCCTATGACCTCCCGCCCCCGTATCCGCGCTTGATTATAATTACGTACTGTAACCCAGGGGAAAAAAATTACCTCACTAATGTCGCTCCACTGTTTGCGCCTTCAAGCTTTATATAGTGTATATGCTCGAAGGTATGCACAGAACTGCAATGTTAAACAAGTTTCGAAGTCACATGATGTCCATTCTATTACATATAAGATCTCTGTGATTAAAAAGCACCAAAACAAGAATTGAACCACAGAGATCTTACATGAATTGAACGAGTGTCGAACATATTATGTTTTAGTAAAACTATCGTTCACTGCGATTGGAAATGTTAAACAAATAAAATTTTTATTGCATTATGTAATACTAATAATATTTTGTGATTTTATATATGAAAATAAAAAGTAGCTATTTTTCAGATTTATAGCCTGAAGGTAATTAAAAGTAGTCCAAAAAGTAGCGTGTCGCCCTATTCGAAATTCTTGTAGCGAGAGCACTTAAAAAATTGCCCAATCCGCTACTTGTAGACTAATCTGGCACCACTGCTCTACATACCTCTAGAAAATATTTTTTTTTTTAAATTCAATCATTTCATCATCCTTTAAATTAAGGGTACTTTTTTTCTTATACTATCAAACTTGGGAAATTCGAGTTTTTTTTATAATTCGAACTTCCAAATTCCCCTTGATTTTCCTATATGATGGTCCCATTCTCCCGTTACGCACGGGACATTTGCATAACTTCTGACCTCAGTACTTTAGATAAATATTTTATGCACGGATCTTTTTAATAGAAATATTAGTAAATGCCATTGGCATTTAGTATGAAACAACAAAAGAATAATGATTTGATTACTTTCAGAAGGGAAGAAATAGCATAATGTTTGCGTTACGCGGGGGACTTACAGGAGTTGGGCGCGTAATCTCAGATCCCCTCCCCTACTCCTCCATTTTATGTTGCATTTGAAGACGGATCGACGAATTCTTATTTCTTTTAAGGAGTACCTCCGTAGCCAGCAACGGCTGACTGAATCTTAACGGTCAGTTGATAACTGCGCATGCTCAAGGACTTTGCTTTCTTAGCACATTTATTTTGACATTATAGAGTTACAAGATATATAAGTCTCCACTAAATGCAACGAAAAATTCCAATTGAATAATGTTGTTGGACTATAGTTTCTTGTGGATTCAGTCCTTTTCCCCCTTTTTTCATAAACCAAGGGGGTGCAAGGGGATGCACTTGCACCCCCTAGGGGCGTCCATAACAAGATACTTTGTTGGCTATGTTTTCTTTTTCTCTCTTTAAGCAATAACAGAAGGAATATTTTCTTATGTTAAATTATTTTATTGAAATATTATTAAATTATTTTATATACTATCAATTATTTTTATTATGTATATGTTATATTACTTATGTATAAATTATTATCATTTATATCAAATTATTTTGTTGAATGTTAAATCATTTTATTGAAAGAACAAATAAATATGAACTCCCATTACGTATGACATTCACGAGAAGGCTTTTGGCTAGATTAAGATATCAGATTAGCAGTCGTCGACTTAATGAAATAGTCCGACTACTTGGTAGAGTTACAGCCGTTTTTAAAAATTAAAACGACCGAAACAAACACAATTGTTTACTATAAAACAATATTTAAAACGATTCCGGATTTAAGAATTAGTTGCATATAAAAATCAGGGGTCCCTTCAAATGGCCAAAATGAGTGTTAGACCAAATGATATGCCCGTAACCACTCCACTCCATGCTGCCGTCTGGGTTGCTAAGTACAGAAAGTACTCGCTGTTTCTGGCTTTTAGTGTCTTTGGCTCTGCTATTCTTTACACAGTGGAAATCGTTTATAACGACCAACCGCATATAACGACGGAATTTTTACAAGAAGTTTGGTTTGCTATTCTACTCCATACTAAATATATCGGTTATAACGACATCGTATATAACAACGAAACCTGATATAACGACGACGATTTTGTAGTGTACGAAGATTCTAAGCAGGGAAATTCGTATCGGATATAACGACGCGACTTGATAGTTATACATTGGAACCACGTGAGTTTGAGACAACGCTGGAATCCCATTTGTGTTATCAAAATTTAAGCGTTATTCTAATCTCTATTATTTACAAATGTCCGATGAATTTTTATTACTGCTAAACCTGAATATTGAAGATAATGAATTTAAAAAAAAAACAAAAAAACAAAAACAAAACCCTAGTGATTTATTGATTGAATATTACGATGGCCACATTCTTTAGAGGCCCCAGTCTACTCTTTCAGCCTAGGTTCTTAAAACTCTTAAGCCGGCACTGTTCGAAGTCCCTGGTATAATTAAAATATTATTTATTGCCATTTGTTTGCATATTATATACTTTATATAGTATTCCTACAATTTTTTAGAATTCAAAAAGTAAAAAGGAAACAAACACTATGTATTTAGTGTGGTTTTACATAAATATAATTTAATGTATATACGGTAATTAAATTCATTATAATTAAATATATTTTATTTAATTTTTAAACAAAATGGTTTAATACTTTTCTTTTAAAATACTTTCTATTAAAATGATTTATAGACTCTAAAGTGTATTACTATACTATGATTTTAAAAAGATATCGTTTATAACGACTACGGGTGATAACCATGACACTTCGAGGTCGTTATAACCGATTTTCACCGTATCTATATACCACAATATCACACACACACACACACACACATATATATATCATCATCATCATCATCATATTCAACCATTATCTATCCACTGCTGGATGAAGGTCTCTCCAAATGCTTTCCACACAAGTCTATCCTGAGCAATTCGCTTCCACGTCACCCCAACCTGTTTTCTTATTTCATCCACCCATCTAGTTTGAGGACGTTTTCTAGGTCTTCGGTGGTCTCTTGGAATCCAGTTCAGAATTTCTGTTGTCCATCGTTGATCAGTTCTTCTTGCAATATGCCCAGCCCATCGCCATTTCAGTCCTTTTACTTTAACAATGATGTCCTCTACTCTAGTTTGCTCTCTCACCCAAGTGTTTCTTTTTCGATCTCTCCTAGTTATTCCAAGCATGCACCTCTCCATGCTCCTTTGCGTTGTCTGTAACTTTCGTATTGCTCCAACTGTTAGACTCCATGTCTCTGATCCATAAGAGAGGACTGGCAATACACACTGGTTGAAGACCTTTCTTTTTAGACACAAAGGCAATTTCCCCTTCAGGATAAAACTGTTTCTTCCAAATGCACTCCAGCCAAGTTTAATACGTCTGTTGAGTTCTTTCATAATGTTGCCATCCATTGAAATCAGCTGGCCAAGGTAAATATATGAATCAGCAATTTCTAGCTCAGTGTTGTCAACTTGTATTTTTGTTTCCTCTACAAAATTATCCTGTGGAATGTGGGCCACTTCCCAAATTGGGCTTGGAAACCACTGTAAATTGTATTCCAGCTTAAAAAAAATAGTTACGTCTGAAGTTAAATTAGAGTTACACAATATTATTAAAAAGAAATCATTTTACCTGGTAAGGTTAGTAATTTTGAGTGGGGCCAGTGGCGGATTTCTAAGTAGGCACACAAGGCACAAGCCTAAGGGCGGCACTTATCGGGGGGCGGCATCAAAGAGCTTAAAAATAAAATTTTCCAAATTGGACAATGTTTCATTTTCTATCAATAGATGTCGGCACCATACCATCAATACTACTTTGACATTGCACCCTAGCGTATCTATTGTTAAAAAAAATTAGTTTCTCTTTGCCTGTACAATTTCATTCGTTCTTCGTGAAACTATCAACGTTAAAGCGTGGTTCGCTGCGAAATCAGTAAAATTGAAATCGTTCAAGTGGTTGTTGTTTTGTAATTCAGTTTATTTTAACTATTTAATTAACTAATTAACATCTAATTAACAATTAATTTATCTAATTAATATTTTATAATAACTGTTGGGCATTTGGGCAATAGAACGCGCCACCAGTTTGTCGTCGTAAAAGATCTCTCGCCCCACCCCGCTCCTCAAAACGTTGTCACGTTCCTGGCCAGGTTCGTTCAAAAAACTTTCGAAAACACCAGATGAAAAATAACGTATCGAAGATTTCTGGAAGGCTTAAGAAGAGGTGAAATCTATTTCTGATTATCGTTGTGTTTAAGGATTGATCTTGGGTACTAAAATATTTTTTAAGTTTTAATACGTATAATCGGAAGCAATAAAAGAGTAACACACCCAATTTTCATGTTTTGAGAATCCACGGCAGTTAAAAAAAAGGAAGCAAAAAAATGCAATTCTTTCATTTGAAAATGAATTATCTGTCCAATTTCTTGTTTTTTAGCAGAGGGAGGAAAGAAAGAGCAGAAATTTTCATTGGAAATATCTATGCTGAGAGTTCTGCTATTTTCAATTACACTCACCTTTGCTTTTAAAGGCAGTGGTAAGTTCATTTTAATTGCCAGAAAGTTGAGCAAGAAGCTTAAATAAAAACTAAAATAATATCTTTTATACAGGTAAGTATCTCATGTTAGAAAAGGGTAGCTGTTTAAAATCGATAATTTCTTTCAATATTTAAACAATCTCCTCTAAAAGCCAAAATTAAAAAAACTGTTTCAAAGGATAATTAATATAGAAATTATCTTTTAAGTTGTGTGAAACCACTGAGAGAAAAGAATTATTAATTTATACAAACTGTTAAATGGCAGTAATCACTTTCGTGGTACAGCTCTTATGAATATATGTTTTCATTTAGTTACCTGAAAAAGACATTCTGCATGAGTTTTATAATTTGATGCAAATTTATATTTTAAATATTGCTTTGGTTTACAAAACAGGTTACCTAAAGAAAATTGTTATTGTTTTTAAATTCTCCGAGAGATGGCAGCATAAATTTATGTTAAAATGTGTGAGGCATTCTTAAGAGAGAATTTTAGTTTGCTAAAAAGTTAACAGCAAGCAAAAATAATAATTGAAACCATTTCTCCGACAGATGGCAATACAGTTTTTAAATTATAATAAATCCCTCTTAACGGACACCCCGTTTTACGGTCAGATTGTTTTAAATTTCTCCGTGAGATGCAGCACAATTTTAGTTTGCAAAAAGGTAAGGCAAGCAAGAATAATAATTAAAATACAATTCTCCGACAGATGGCAGCACAATTTTTAAATTACAATATACCCCTCTTAACGGACACTCCGTTTTCATGGTCAGATAAAAATTCCCCGACGGAAACTGATTTACAATAATATATTTCAAACCCCTGTGTAGCGTTCACTTTCAGATACGGACGTAGCAGGCCCGTAGCCAGAGGAAGAAGCTAGGACGGCCAGACGAAAATTTAGGTCGGGCAAAATTTTTGCATTTTAATCTGCTGCTTTTACGCTTCAGGCATAAGTAGTTCGTCCGGCGGCACAGGGGGCCTTTAAAGCGTAGCTAGGACGATGTTTCAAGGAGTAGAAACTGCTTAGGGGAGGGAGCATGGAGCCAACGTATGTTTCCCACTTGCAAAGATACGATATAAGATCGTAATGCATCGGTATTGATAAGACTAGTTTTCGTATATCGATACAGTATTTCCGTATAGCGATATACTTGCATTAAAACCGCCTATGGTTGCAGATATTTACAACATAAAAATTTTAGAAAATTAACCACATCATGACTGTTGATACTTGTTTGATATGAAGCCGATTTGCAGAGTATTAAAACTTCCAGATGTATTTAGAAGATTCCCAATAAAAGTAATTGCCAGATGTGTGCAACGGGTCGTATCGCATCGCATCTGGACGTATCGATATTCTGATGCGATAATTTTTAAATATCGCATCGTATCTGAAATATCCATGTGATACGACACATCGCATCGTAGGTTCTAGCAAAGGCTAGGATTTAGAGGAGCCCTCCCCCACTTCCTACCTAATATATATTAATTTATGATGGTGTGATATTTCAAGCAATGTGTGCAATGCACAAAGTGAAGCCATGCACACTGCGCATGGCTTCACTTTATTTTTTTTATATATTGAAAAGCGAAAATAACGCAATAAATGATGGAATTTGACTTTAACATCATTTTACTGACAATAGCTTAAGGAATTGAAAATACCCCACCCCATTTTACATATGCCACTGCATGTGCAAGTTGTACATAGTCTCATAAAGATTAAATATTTGAGAAGGTACACACATTTTTTTAATACAAATTTAATTTAGTCAATCTTCTCTCTTTGTTGGTACTGAACTTTTTAAATACTGAATCTATGTTCAAGCCTTCTGTGCGTTTACATTCAAATGCCAGGAAAACTAAATTTGCCATCCTTTGGTAGGTCATGGTGAGTCTTTGAGGTCTATTAATGGCTGTCAAAGTCGAAAAAGTTGACTCACAAGTGACCGTACTGCAGCCAAACGTCTCTGCAGCAGATAAAAGCTCATAGGTGTCCTTGAATGCTTCTCTATACTTATATAAAACCTCCATCTTACTCTTCTTATTTTTCCATTTTAATTTTGTCTTGGACTCGTATGGGTCTAACTTAAATGAAACCTTGCCTCCATCTGCATAGTTGGCAAAGAAGTTTTTCACAACGGCTAGTTCTTCAGTTGAGGGTATGTTTATTCCTGCACACACAAAATGGAAAAACTAGGTGTAATAATATTTTTTGTCGAAAATAAATTAGTAATAAAAAAATTTCGGAAAAATATATTTTTAACTATGACAATAATTATTTAACGTTTTACTTCCTTTAAGGAAGTACCTTAAAGTGAAAAAAGTAACACGTTTTCAAAACATAGGTGCAGCCAGGATTGGCAAAATTTTGTCGATGGGGAGGGGTAGTTTCTAGAAAATAGGAATTTTCCGAAAATATATAATTTTTGAAGTTAAACCAAATTCTTATTGGGGTATTTTATTAAAGCTTTCAATGGGGTGGGGTGGGGGCGTATCCCACCAATACTGTATACTTTCTGTTGTAACTATACCTAAAGGTGTAATTGCATGCAATCATTTGTAACTAATTGTAAGACAAAATGCTGCATTATTATTATTATACATTACTTCTGTATTTACAATTTCCCTTACCTGGATGCTACCTGAGCTCAGTTATTATGGCGCAATATATTATATTATTGTATGTTTTAATGTAAGTGTCTGATATTTGTTGCATCCAATATTGTGTGCCCTTTTACATATTTTGGTAATTAGTAAAACATTTGCATTTGCATTAATTTCTCGATTTTTTATTCAGTTTAGCACATAGCCGCAAGCAGTCTATGGCCAAGAGGGCTCGGCCCTTCCCCTAAAAATACATTTTTTTCCCCAAAATTAATTATTGTAGAATTTTATTTAAAATTTTTGTTTCGTATGAAATTGTACATCACGATGAAAACTATCCTTAAACGATAAAAATATATTCAAAATATATTTCTACGGTATATCTTGTGTACATTATGTAGTTTACAGGGGAGCGGGTCGTTTGCCCGACAAGTCATTTGCCTCGTTACCTGTCCGGAGCTCGGTTATAACGAGCATGATGCATATGAACTCGGTTATAACGAGCATGATGCATATGAACTCGGTTATAACGAACATGATGGATATCAGTTCGGTTGCAACAAGCATGCTCAGTTATAAAGAGAACGATATATATGATCTCTATTATAACGAGAATGAAGTATTTAAGTTCGGTTATAAGATATTATTACCCTTCACAGGGATAACACAATTGCCAAATATGGTCAACACAGAAAAGCCTCCGGGGCGAGATTTTTGTGAGTTTTTCGTGGGGGATTTTTTTATTACAAATAAATTTGACACCCATTTGACACACACCTACGGCGAAAAAAGCGTCTGTTCTTGTTCTCATTCGTCTAGTAGGTCAAGACACCGCGGGCTCAACGCGAGGACCCTGGTTCGAATCCGAGATGAGGACGGCGTCTCTTTTTCTCCCAAACAAAAATAGCTCTAGATTGAGCTACTAATACGTTGGTGTCAAATTTATTTGTAATAAGTTCGGCTATAACGAGCATGATGGATATGAATTCGGTTATAACGAGCATGATGGAGAGGACGAGAATTTTCGTTATAACCGAGCATGCTCATTATAATCGAACTGATATCTATCCATCATGCTCCTTAAAACCGAGTTCATATCCATCATGTTCGTTACAACCGAGCTCATATACGACATTCTCGTTATAACCGAGCGTGCTCGTTATAACTGAGTTCATACCTATCATGCTCGTTGAAATCGAGTTTATATCCATCATGCTCGTTATAACTGAGTTCATATGCATAATGCCGCTATAGCCGAGCTACGGACAGGTATAAAACCGGACAGGTGACTTGTAAAGCAAACTACCTATCGGGCAAATAACTTGTTGGGAAAACGGTGTCGGGCAAACGTCCCAGACCTTGTTTCCAGAGGTCTTCATTAGGGATTCGTAACTTAACGACAGTGAGTTACATTACTGGCTAAGAATGCACCGAAGTAGTTTTGGTACAAGTAGTGTTACGTTCCGCACATCACGTTATTATGCTTAAGTGACATTTGTAATGTTACATTGTAACGTAACGAAACTTGTAGTACATGCAAGGATTCGTTACTTCGCGAAAATGAATTTCGTTACCAATTGGAATGTACCGGAATAGTTTTGGTGCTAGTATCGATCCTTTCGACACATAACGTTATTAACTGTAACGTTGCACCGTAACGTAACGGATAGAATCGGCGGGGATTCGTAACTTAACAAAAATGAATTACCTTACAAGTTAGGAATGTACCCAGGGCCGTGCTTAGTCGGTGCGAGCTGGGCGGCTGCTCAGGGCCGCTAAATAAGTGTAGTGCAAGCACCAAAAAATCAGTTTTTGACGGCTCCTTAATACTTTAAACAGAGTATTTGGTCAATTGGCCATTTGCACGTGCGCTATACTTCCCATAATGCCCATGAAGCTTCTAAATGGTCATCAAAATAAATACATGTGTTATTTCTCAAATGCGTTAGTATCAATAGACTATGTACGTTATCGCGCTTATTGTCAGTGCCGTATTTAGGAGGTGCGAGCTGGGCGACCGCATAGGGCATCATCAAAAAGCTGTAGTGCAAATACCAAGAAATCAGATTTTAGCGGCCCCATATACTTTCGACAGAGTATTTGGTCAACTCACCTTTTGTGTGTGTGACGTCATACTTACTGTTTTAGTAACTTACATACTTGCTACTTTAGTAACTTGCATACTTGCTACTTTAGGAGAAAAAGAGACTTTTTATCGTAAACGAAAACAGCTCTAGTTTAAGTTTATTTCTACATGGGTGTCGAAAACTATTAAGTAAAAAATAAATTCCCCCACGAAAACTCACAAAAACTTTCCCCATTGGCTTTGTGTGTTGACCATTATTTGGCAATCGGATTTGTTTGTAATCACTGGGTATCGAAGATATTGACTTGCACTTCGGATGAACAGATATACAGTGTGTGTGTGTGTGTGTGGTGGGGGGGTGTTCGATTATTAAATATATCTGTATTGTACTGCCTCCATATCACCCTCTGTTACAATGGTACAATCCGTCTTACATGCGCCATCTCTGTTCGACTGCGCAGGCGTTGAAGGATATTTCTTTCAATGTTATTCTTCGCGAGCTCTCGTGATATATGCATTCTTTTGGTTTTCAATTCTATTACTTTTTGGCTTGCTTTTCGTTCTAATTAAAGTTTTCTAATCCTATGTGTACCTACTATCACTTAACTCTACTTTCCTACTTCTCCTTTCTACTACTTTTTTACTACTTTCTATTCTACGCTTTTCTCTACTTTAGACTCTATTTCTAAAACCGTCCAGCATGCACAACCAGTGCGTGAAAAGCGCCAGATAAAACTCAAATTAGTTGTTCAAGTGCATAGATGATTAGGACATCGCATTTTGCGCACTGGTTTTCATACGCTGGTTGTCACTATTTGTGCATGCTGGACGGTTTTAGAATTGGCACTGTGAGTGGTTTGCGACCCTAGGTTCTATGACAAATATTGTTCGTTTAGGTGTACCCTATCCCTCCTCGATGTTTGCAACCCTGGTGTTGGGACACCCTGTTTATAAATATAAAGAAGTAGGGAATAGATAGCTTGCGCAGTGGGTTTTACAAGAAATGGAGGAATCACGTCATGTCCTGGGCCTTTATTAGAGTTAATTGATTTTTTAATATCCTGGCATACACCCTGCCGCCCGTCCAGCCCCTTCCAAAGTACACTGAAGTGCCAGAAAAACTGGTACAGGCGTGCGTATGCAAATAACGGAGCTTTGCAACCAATCAGTGTAACGTGATGCGGTCGGCAGCGCCTATGTAAGACAAGAGATGTCTGGCAAAGGTGTTAGATTGATTCTTGCCGCTACAATGACAGGCTATCAAGATTTAAGTGATTTTGAACGTGGCGTTATAGTCGGCACAAGAGAGATGGAACATAGCATCTCCGAGATAGCAACAAAATTTGGATTTTCACATATGACCATTTCACAGGTATACCGTGAATATCAGGAATCTGGTAAAACGTCAAATCTCTGACGGCGGTGCGGCCGGAAAAAGACCTTGAAAGAACGGGACATTCGACGAATAACGAGAATCGTTAAACGAGATAGACGTGCAACACTTCCTCAAATTGCCGCGGATTTTAATGCTGGGCCACAACAAGTGTCAGCGTGCAAACTGCTCAACGAACCATCATTGATATGGGCTTTCGGAGCCGAATGCCCACTTGTGTAGCATTGTTGACTGCACGGCACAAAGCTTTACGCCTCGTCTGGGCATGCCAACACGGCCATTGGACTGTTGATGACTGGAAACACGTTGCCTGGTCTGATGAGTCTCGTTTCCAATTGCATCAGGCGGATGGACGTGTACGGATATGAAGACAACCTCATGAATCCGTGGACCCTACATGTCAACAGGGGACTGTTCAAGCTGGTGGAGCTTCTGTGATGGTATGGGGCGTGTGCAATTGGCGTGATATGGGATCCCTGATATGTCTAGAGACAACTCTGATAGGTGATAGTTACATAAGCATCATGTCCGATCACCTACACCCATTCATGTCCATTGTGCATTCCGACGGACTTGGACAATTTCGGTATGATTATGCGACACCCCGCACATCGAGAGTTGCTACCGAGTGGCTCCAGGAACATTCTTCTGACTTTAGACACTTCCATTGGCCACCTACATCGCCAAACATGAACATTATCGAGCATATCTGGGATGCCTTGCAACGTGCTGTTCAGAAAACATTTCCACCACTTCTATGGATTTGTGGACTGCTCTGCAGGATTCCTGGTGAGAATTGTCTCCAAAATACCTTCAGACATTAGCCGAGCCCATGCCACGTTGTGTTGCGGCACTTCTGCGTGAACGAGGTGGGGAGGCTACACGATATTAGGTAGGTGTACCAGTTTTTCTGGCACTTCAGTGTACAATGAGTTAGCTAAGTTTTGTGCTCTATCAACTTTGTAACTAGGACTCATTCAGTTATGGTCTAAAAACTGTGACGGCAGATAAGTAAGGTCGAACTTTCTTCCGTTAATAAGTTATTAGCCGAAAAAAAAAGAAGAAAAAAAATCCCCAAAAACCAGAAGCAAGTTTTAAAATTGATTAAGATCAATGTTTGAAGTCGGCGGGTTTCAAACTCAGTTACATATAAGTATATATAAGGGGGTCCCACGTATTCCTTGTATACAGTATCCCCTGGAGGTATACGTATGCAATATATGCAAATATAATGTAATGCATGTATATCTGCATGTAAACATACATACATTACGTCACATTTACAGGCATGTCCACATTATATCCTATCTAGAGCATTCTCTAAGTCTTCGGTGGTCTCTTGAAATCCAGTAAAGAATTTCAGTTGTCCATCGTTGATCAGTACTTCTTTCGATATGCTCAACCTATCGCCATTTCAGCCATTTTACTTTACACCAATGTCGTCATCTACTCTTGTTTGCTTTCTCACCCAAGTGTTTGTTTTTCGATCTCTCCTAGTTATTCCAAGCATGCACGTCTACATGCTCCTTTGTGTTGTCTGTAACAAACGTATTGCTGCAATTGTTAGACTCCATGTTTCTGAGCCATAAGAGAGGCCTAGATGTGGGGACGAAATAAGAAAACAGGTTGGGGTGACGTGGAAGCGAATTGCTCAGGATAGACTTGTGTGGAAAGCGTTTGGAGAGACCTTCATCCAGCAGTGGATAGATAATGGTTGAATATATATATATATATATATATATACACATACATACATACATACAACACATATACATCAATGGAGAAAGTGGGGCACAAACATGGGGCAACTGAGACCGTACCCCTGTTGGCTTCGGCTTGGATACAGGCCTGGTGAGGTCGCGGATACGATTTTAGAATAAAAACAAATTAAAGCTGTATTGGTAAAATATGTTAAAGTACATTGAAACAAAGCGATAAAATAAAACGAGTCTATGTTGGTAAGATCAGTGTTTTCAAATGTCTTTTTGCTGCTTTTTTACCTTTTTATCTTTCTTAACCCTTAACGCTTGAAAGGCTCCGCCGTGAAGACACGTTAACACATGACAACTTCAATTTTCATGTATTTGTTTTTTAAACTTTCATTCCCTTAATCCAGGTTCACACGTATTTTTTTTATTATTATGAACGTACTGTAATAATTTAACCACACCCCAGGCCTGTAGCCAAGCCTGAGCCATGCTTGTGCCCCAGTTGCCCCTTCATCTTGACTACTGGTCTTCCACACTCACCTCTCCATCTCTTAGTAATTATAATAATAAATATCGAGCGTTAAGGGTTAACAATGCGAATTTTGCGGAGCAATTCAAGTTCAATGTGCAAATATTTTCAAACTTGTTGCAAAACCGGAAACTTACTTGCACGAAGAAAATATAAGGAGGAAGATGGTCAAAATTTTCTTATCATTAAGCGTGTTCATATAAAACACTGTTCTAAAAATAGAAATAAGAGGAGTCAAATATATACACGAGGTGCTGACCATGTGAAAGAAAACCAGTCCTGGTAAAAGGAAATTTTACGTTTGTAGTGCGAGTGTAAGAAATGATATTTTATTCCATCTAATTGTTACATACTTTATGAAAATAAATCGGTGAAAAAGAAGCTCTTTTTTCTTGCAAATTCTTCAATATTTCAACTCTATCGTAGGAAAAAATCTAGCAATTAAGCTTCTCTGTAATTATAAGTAATTCGCAAAGAAAAATGAACGCCGTATTCAGTTATTAAATCATCTTCAATACTTTTTTAACGGTAAGCAGAGCATTTCTTTCTAAAAGAAACGCTCAACGTGTCATAATAAACGAGCACCTTTCATATGCTCAGACTGTCCTACGGAGTCATAAACATTAACGCTATCGATTTGAGGTAACGAGCTTCTCACAATGTATGTCGACGTCCATCACCCGTAGTCTGAGGCGCGTTTAGGAAGAGGCGCGAAGGTGGCGCTGGTGGCAAACTTGTTGGCCATGATATCCCCTTCGGACCTTATTAGTTCCATTCGGTGATTCTTCCATTTCGAAGGGGAGAAGGACGCAATTTATTACATAAAAAGGCACTGTCCTGGAACTGAGAGTTTAACTACACTATGGATACTGAAGGTTTTGAAAAGTCGGCTGCGAAAGGAAAAAAAAAAAAAATGTTAATGCGAAGATGTGTTTAAAAGTGAGAGAGGGATTTGTATGGGGTGGGGGATATATATAAAAGCAGGTAAATCATAATTCAGGACAAACATGTTTGAACTTGCAATAAACAAACAGAGTTGCAAATTTGGAAATGTACTGAATTAACAAAAGACCCCCAATGTTACGCATCTCGCTATCAACCAGGAATGGTATTGTATAAACGATCCGAATATTGTTATTGCCTGTGGTGGCGCTCAATGGTAACACGCTCAATCAGTGTGCCGTTGTCCTAGGTTCGACCCAAACTGTGGAAAAAAACAAAGAATTCTTACTGACTAGCTACTCACTGTAGTTCAGAGGTTGTGGACCTTAATAGATCGTATTATTGGCAAAACTTTAGGCCTCTGCGAAACATGACCACTGTTGTCCTTGCGCCATAAAACTCACAAGTTGTATGTGGTTTCTATAGAAAATACATTGTTAACCTTAACTAAAAAAAAAAAAAAAAAGAAAGTCAAAAAGAATAAATAGAAACTAAGTCACACGTTAACTGTTCATGTGTGCAAAGTTCGGTAACAGTAACGTGAATTTTTCAATATTGCTTAGTTGATCTAAATTTTGCTTCGTTAAAGGTGCCATGTTGTTTGTTTGTTTGTTTGGCTTTTTTATGGCGCAAGAGCATCTGGGCTATACTGCGCCCGGTGCCATGTTGAAGGAGCGGGTATAATATCTACAAAAAAGTTAATTTAAAAATAGGGGGACTTAGCCTCAGGCCTTGTAGCCAAGACGGGGCCAGAAGGGGCGTGGCCCCAGTTGCCCCATCGAACTATTTAACTATATACAGAACAATTCCAGGATGCCCTGCGCCCTATATGACCTTTGTCTTGCCCCATTCATCCTGGCCACAGGTCTGATTAGCCCTTTCTGGAAAAACGATAGTTGCGAATAAATGCTAGATGCAGAGCACGGGGAAGAAGCCTATAGACCATGAGGCCAGCTACACGAATATATGGCGGGTGTTGGTGGGGGATAATGCAGACTATTATGTTGATCACAGAAAAATGCAGAGACTGGCGAAACAAATTATATAGAAAATTCTATGTAGTTTGAAATCTGCCCTATGTCTCACCCATTATATTTTAGCTGTAACATATTCTGACACGGCAACTCTAAAATGGTTATTAGTAAAACTATACTTTTGTTTCTGTCCGAGTAGAGTTACGAAGATCGGAATGGTTTGCTGTTCAAGTAACACAGACCATTCTCATATGTAATGGTCATTTTAGGTAGGCAATTCTGTGTTAGATTCAAGAGACTTCTGGTAAATTTTTGAAGCATTGCCATTCTCACAGAATGGGTGTCTACAAGGGCAGTGCTACGTGGCTAAGCCTAATTTTATCGAAATAATAAAAACTCAGTCTGTTTTAATTTGAATTACACAAACTAAGCACAGAGATTGTCTATAAATGTATTGTGATTTCAAGATCACCTTAGTTCATAG
>QLNU02014213.1:0-32293 GCA_006491805.2 Dysdera silvatica | reverse complement strand
ATATATATATATATCATCATCATCATCATATTCAACCATTATCTATCCACTGCTGGATGAAGGTCTCTCCAAATGCTTTCCACACAAGTCTATCCTGGGCCATTCGTTTCCACGTCACCCCAACCTGTTTTCTTATTTCATCCACCCATCTAGTTTGAGGACGTTTTCTAGGTCTTCGGTGGTCTCTTGGAATCCAGTTCAGAATTTCTGTTGTCCATCGTTGATCAGTTCTTCTTGCAATATGCCCAGCCCATCGCCATTTCAGCCCTTTTACTTTAACAATGATGTCCTCTACTCTAGTTTGCTCTCTCACCCAAGTGTTTCTTTTTCGATCTCTCCTAGTTATTCCAAGCATGCACCTCTCCATGCTCCTTTGCGTTGTCTGTAACTTTCGTATTGCTCCAACTGTTAGACTCCATGTCTCTGATCCATAAGAGAGGACTGGCAATACACACTGGTTGAAGACCTTTCTTTTTAGACACAAAGGCAATTTCCCCTTCAGGATAAAACTGTTTCTTCCAAATGCACTCCAGCCAAGTTTAATACGTCTGTTGAGTTCTTTCATAATGTTGCCATCCATTGAAATCAGCTGGCCAAGGTAAATATATGAATCAGCAATTTCTAGCTCAGTGTTGTCTTTCTGGTGTGTTTTCTCTTTCGTTTTGTCTCTAGAAGGATAAACAAGAGTTGCGCGGGGTGTCGTGATTCATTTTACGTCATACAAGTTCTAGCACGTGAGTCGTATTCCAAACAAAGGGCATATACGAAGCAAAAATTTTCACGCCTAAGCATGAAATATACTAAGTTAAACTTATTACTTCCATTTTTAATAGACACAAAAATTTTCTGTATAATGTAATTTTTTTTCATGCAGCGAATTGGAATTTAATGGCGCAGTATAGCCCAGATGCTCTTGCGCCATAAAAAAGCCAAACAAACGAACTGGAATTTACCGATTGCTGTACGAAAAATTGATAAAATATATAGATATAAATAAAACATCGATATAAACAAAATATCTATATTAAAAAATTATATCGATGTAAAAGCTAAAGCCTTGATATAATCCATAGATCAACCAGATATATATAAAAATACCTAAAATACTCTATACCAATACTCCATCCATTCACTGGCGGCTTTATCAGTAAGTTCAGTAAGTTTAGTCAGTATCAGTCAGTTGCTAAGTAGGCTGGAGTCTACGATGGTAAAATTTTGACAGAGGGAAATTAAGAAGACTCGTCGACGTTTCTAAATTTTATTGGCTCTCGAATTATTGATGTTAAGATATGTGTTTTTGCTATAGAAGCGTGGCACAATTTCTTCGCCCGCCTAATCGCCTATTTAAATGAAAATGGGCGACGGACAGGCCCACAATAATTATTACAAAAGCAAATGTTGAAGAAGTTGGGGGTCAAAGAGGAAAAGGGATATGAATTCGGCACTATAAGAATTTTTAAGGCTATGATAATAACAAATACTTCTTCAGAAAGATCACTGTTTATTTGAAACGCATAAAACATTATTTGAGAATAAAACTTGAGAAAATAACTTGAATTAAAAAAACATTACTTGAGAATGTTCTGTCGGAAAGCAGATTGAATAACTTGCAAATTCGTAAGTTTAATCGGATTTATTGGAAAAAATTTCAAATGACGCTTTAGTTAAAGATTCGTAGAAAGCAAATGTTGATAGCAATATTTTAAGTACCTATGGGTTATCAAAGGATGAGTCTAATTTTGCCACTTTGCTTAAAGTTTTAAGATATATACTCTTTTTCAAAGAAAAAAAAAACACCTAAAGGAAAATCGTATCATCTCAAAATTTCGCATGCAAATTCCTTTAGATCAAGTAAATGATTAAATTTTCAAAGCCAATGACTGTTAACTTCGATTATAGCGCACATTTCTACTGCTCAGCTGGCATTATATAAAAGAGACAAAAATTTCGGACGGCTTATTTTTTCTCATTGCCAGCATTGTAATTCCCTAGAGACGCAATCAGAAATACCGTTACGACGTTGTCGAATATAACGACGTCGTAGTCAATTGAACGACTTCGAACGTGGTCGCATAGTCGGGATGCTTGAAGCTGGCTGGTCCTACTGAGCAATAGGCTGCCACCTGCACCGTACGGACACTGCTGTTCAAGGGTGTTGGCAGCAATGGTTTCTGCGAGGAACTTATCGGCTGAACAAAGGCTCTGGAAGGCCAAGGTGCACGAATTCGAGGCAAGGTCGGTTGGTTGTGCAACAGTCCAGAGCTGATCCAACGGCATCGTTGTCCGCCATCCAACGTGCTACAATCTCTTTTATACTATCCGTGGCACCTTCCACCATCTCACGACGCTTGGATGAGGTGGGGTTACGCTCACAGCGGCTTTTAAGACGTTTGCCTTTAACCCCACACCATTGATAGAGTCGTCTGGAGTGGTGTCGTAGCCGATCATCATTGCTGCCAGCAGATTAGCATCGCATGGTGTTCAGAGATGAATCCTACTTCAGTCTTGGAGCAGATGATCATCAGATCCATGTGTGTAGGCGCCAGGGCCAGCGGTCCCAACCACCCTTTGTTTTACAAAGGCACACAGCCATTACCCCTAGTGTGATGGTGTAAGGTGCTATCTCATACGACAGTAGGACGCCCCTAGTCATCCTGCGTACAACTTTCAAAGCTCAACGATATGTTGATAATATACTGGATTCGTTTGCGTTACCCTTAATGACGCGACAGCCTGGGGCCATTTCTCAATAAAATAATACCAGGTTCCACACGGCTGGCATATCTGTGAACTGCCTCTGTGATGTTGATAATTTTCCTTGGCCAAAAAGCCGCCAGATGTTACGGCAATCGAACATGTATGGGACATGGTAGGCTGCTGGATTTGGGCACCGCAAAATGTCGCAGAGCTGGTGCAACATGTGAGGAATGCCCCCCAGCATGTGTCGCAGGATAACATGAGAAACCTTTATCACTCTTCGCCTACACGTATAGAAGCATGCTTCGCCGCCAATGGGAGGGAGAGGTGCGTCATCAAATATTGATTTGAACATTCAATGTGCAATTCCTAGCCATTGATGGGTCCTACGGCCTTGCATTTTTATCATTTCCTTACCTGTGTATGTGCTGGATGTACATTTAATTTTAATAAAAACAGATAATTTCCTAATGGTGCTTCGAATTTTTTTCCAAAAGAGTATATCCTAATATATTTTTTAAATAAAAAATATTATATTTTTGATTGTTTGGAGTTCCTAGTTTTGTTTTATATGTATGGATATTAAAATACAGTAAGTGTGATATTTTGTTATATTGTAAAGTTCTTTATTGTTAGGGATTACTATGTTCCTTTCGTATATCTTAAAGATTTAATCTATTTCTATTTTTAATGCTTGTTCAAAAAGCAAATATATATTGAGTAAAGGTGGAAAGTTAATGCTTTAATGCGTACATTGTTAACACTGGTATGATCCTTCGGCTCTCCATTCACGGTCATTCGCCATTGCTACTTAGTCCGATCCAAGTAGAATGTGTTTATGATGGCTGCTCTGATTCAGAAGTGTGAAGTGCTTTCCGTCTCACGTTTCCTAAGTGCTAAAAGTGAGTCCCGCAAGATATTCACCAAGAAATTTTTCCCATTTATGGGAACATTTTGAATCGCAAAATGCAAAGACGTCGTACCCTGAGTTCTCTAGATGCAAGACCGGTGTTCATAACGAACAGAGAAGCAGTAAGCTATCTATGAACTCTGATGAACTTCTTTAGAAAACTGGGACAGTAATTTACCCGAAGAAACGCCTCTTAGGACAACACTTCCACGACGATGGCAAAACGAAGTTGAAACGTGGTTTCGGCACAGGTGGTACAATTCTATGGTTATAGGATACAAAAGACAGTACTCAGAAGTAAGTGTTTTGAAAATAGCCTTAATTACGTAGAAAAGTAATGCACTTGCCAATAAGTGATTTGTAGTGAACTTTCGTTAAATAAAACTGTTTTGAATGAATACTAACCGTTGTATCTTTACTTTTCGAACGCGCTTTGTATCTACCACCTGTGACATCCGGTTGTAAATGTCATGTTTTGAAGTGTCATCAAACAGTGGCAAAAGGAGATCTGCCAAGGGCGCGGCGTATCCATTAAAAGGGCACCAAATTCGCAAATGTAGAAGAAAATTCATATATCGAAGTCATAGAAGTTGGTTCCATAAAAAATCTTCGTAATACAGAAAAAAACTTTATATATATGTGTTGTGTAACATATTCTATTTAGAGATACATTTTATAGTTAATCCCCACATTGCGACGAAATTTCGTATTACATATAAATATATGGATTTGTAGCTCTGTAACTTCCCACTGCGATGAAATTTTGTTTGTCTGTTTGTGTGTGTGTGTGTATGTATGTATGTATGCATGCATGCATGCACATAGAAATATATGAAGTTGTAGCTCTATAATCCCCTGATAAACATTATGCATAAGCCTATGAATACAAATTAGGTTCATATAAATAATCAAAGGCAAGAATCAACGGGAGGTGAAATGTATTCAACATGTATTAAAAAGTCATCATATTCATGAAGTATTCATATGCATCTACATTCGTGTGGTGCTCTTCCTAATATCTCGCTACGCAACATATACCCATCGTCAAAGTGTTCATGTTTATTAAGTTCACGGAATGAATTGTCAGGAACATTTTCGGCAAATTGAAATCCATGGTACTTTAAAATGTTTAATAAAATATCCATTGCGATTTTTCCTAATAAATTTCAGTATATATATATATATATATGTGTGTGTGTGTGTGTGTGTGTGGAAAGAATTTTTGCATATAATGACCAGGGGGATTTACAAAAATGTGGAAATATACAAATTTTTGATATATGGAATTTCGATAATTGAAAGTTCTACGGTAAATTAAAAACTGCGAATTTAAAATGCCAAGGTACTAAAATTTTTTACGTCTCTAATTATGTCTGGTAAGATTAGGAGGTAAAAGGTATCACGGTGAAACTTCATAGTTCGTCACACGGCTTCTTTCTCCTTTTTTTACCAATGTTTGGCAGAACTGAGCGGCAACGGGCTAAGTATCATCATAAGTCATCAATATCACCTAACAAGGGCCCACAAGCTTTAAATAAAAGAAAGCACATTTTTATATACCCACCTAAAGTCTTATCAAAAAATATATAATCAAACTACAAAAGGTATTAAATAAATTAAAAAATATAACATAAAATAAAAATAAATCACACGAATTAATTAAAACGAGGGTATTATCAACTTATTTGAGAACCGAATTATTTTCTAAACACATTTTATTATTAAACGTGTGGAAGTGATTGAAAGAAATGATGACAAAAAAAGGAGGGGAAGGTTATTGCCTTTTGCATCGCAAGGGGAGAACAGGCCATTCTGCGCCGAGACCCATAGCTTTCCGAAGCATCCGGAACTCTTAATGCCTAGGGAACCAACCCCCCCCCCGCCCCACCGTAGTACAGTGAGAAATTAGTCGGTAAGCGTTCTTTTCTTGGCGCCATTGAGGGGTTGAACCCTGCGGCACCTTAGATGAACACGTTATCACTGCAGGGCCAAGTCTGTGTTTTACGGCGCAAGGACAGATAAGGTCATGTTGCGCCGGAGCCTACAATTTTCCGAGGAACCTACATCACTGTTTCCTAGCAATGGAAACTTCGGCTGGCAGAAAAAAAAAAAAAACAGCACGCGTTTTGGTGCATCATCAGAATCTAATCCGGGGTAGGAGATCGATATACAGTGGAACTTGGTTAAGTGACCAACTTGTTAAATTGACCACCTGACTAAAGTGACGACTTTTTATAAGAGAGAACTGGTAGGAATTTAGCTATGCCTATGCCATAGTCTGTCGTATATAGTGGCCAGCTATCTATGGTAACCATTGTAGTCCAGTCCCAAAAGTGGTTACTTTAGGCTGGTTCTACTGCGCTATAGACCAACTCATGACTTCTAGACTGACGTGGGGCTCGGGTTGGAAAATGACGAGAAGGTATGTCAATGTGCAGGGCGCAGAAACTCAACTCGACTGATTGAAATTAGCGACTAGATTTTGGCAGTTGGTGAATAGGAAATATTTTTTTCCTATTAGGTTCCTAGATAACCTAGGTTCCTAGGCAAACGAGTACTGGTCTTGTCTAGTGAGTACAGATGATATTGACAAGTACTGCCTATAAGGGGGTTTTCATGTACTTTTTACTTGCTTTGATGAGATATTCAAATGAACATAATGAGAAATCATAAAGAACATAATGAGAAATCATAAAGAACATATTTAAAGAAAATTAATTAATTAATTTTTTGCAATTTGTTCTACGGATATAGTTTGAATATATCGTTATTTAATTTTTCGTGTTGTCGCCGTTTCATTAAAATGTAGATGATTAATTACAATTATTTAATAATTAACTACAGAAAGTTATTAAAGGGGGTTTATAGCTGAAAAAGTAGTGACTTTAGGGGGAAATATCAATTTTTTAATATACACGCTGAAAAATAAAGCAAATCTTCATCTTTCGAATAACGGTTTTGTTATTGCGATGCGATGGGGTCACCATATTGAAAAATACTTTTAGGTATAGTCATGTCACAGATTTAGACGTGCAAATGGTTAATTTTAATTTCGTTTTTCTGAAAACCAATTTTGAGAAATTCTGCATTATGCAAAACATTCCTTCTGATGCAATTTTCAGCGAATAATTTTAATTTTTTGTGCACGTACTCACCCAGTAATTATAAATGCAAATTACTTGCAGTTTTAATGAGCAACGGTATCTTATATGTTTTTGCAGGAATTCATTATAACCGAATGAGCAAAAATGACAATTTATGAATAGCAGATACGTTTTTATTTTTTTAAGCAAAAATCATTGAAAACAGAGTATAATAATTTAGTAACTTTTCTGCGCATGGTTTTAATGACTAAAAATACGGTTGGTTTTTTTTTGTTTTAAAAATATACCACGTGGAACTTTTCAAATATGACGCTTAAAAAAGAATTAAATAACATATACTAAAAAATTTATTGAGTTATAAAGGTTAAAACTGTTCGAAAAGTTTTCTTTTATAGTTCTTAATATTGTAAGCAATTTTCAGAGCAATTGGTTAATAATGTAAAAATTCATTTTTCAGGTAAAATTCCCCTTAAAATCGGAGAAATGACTTCATGTGGATAATAATTCTTGTGGATATAATTCATGTGATAGATATTTGTGATAATAATTTGTGTGAGAAATATAAAAAAAAAATGTCTTAGTTTGGAAAATAATAGAATCTTAAGCTGTGATAAATTGACCGCTTTCACAGAAATGTCAGAATGGTTCTATTTCACCTTCAAATATAAAAAGTGAAATTTGGGCAGAATGCTCTTAACCGTTTTTCACCGTAAAATAAAGCTTAAATAGAAAATCTTAGATTTCGCAGGAAATGAAAGAAATGACATGATCTTTTATTCAGTTTTCCGAGGAAGCCGAATTTCTTCTACCGAAGAAACCAAACGGCGAACTACGATAGGCTGAGGAACAGAACGTAATCTACGGTATTATTGCAAGTCGTACCCGAGTAAGCAGCATAATAGGAACATCCGCTATCACTGTGCTATCCTAGGGTAGCAGACCTACATTTTCCCTAGGAACACAAACTTCTTAAGCCCTAGGGAACTTTGCCAGATTTACCTATAGGCCAAGTAGGCCCTGGCCTAACACCCCGGGATTAGGAGAGCGCTCCTCAGGGACCTTGAAGAGGCTTGGTATTATTTAAGTTTCAGAGTTATTTTAACCTTTTTCTATTTACGAATATCCAAGTTCTATTATTAACCTGTTAACCGGGGAATAAAATTTTGTGAAACTCGTTTCACACTGGGGACTTTTTTTCACAGTGATAAGTAATGTCATCACACCATCACGCTAGGATTAAATATATAAGAACTACATAAAACGTAATGCGTTCAACATAATACGGTTAATTTTAATGACGAAAAATGTCGTCATTTGCATTTTGGTAGTCTTCCGGGCATGACGAAAAATGTCGTCATACCCAGTTAACAGGTTAATAAACCTGAATATTATAGATAATAAAGTTAAAAAAAAAAGACACGATTTATTGACCGAATATCGCTGCCATATTATACACTGGCCTGTGCTGTCCTTCCAACCCCAGGCTGGAAAGGTAGAATGAACCGGTAACCTTGCTTAATCCAGCACAACTAGGGAACCAACACCCAAGATTTTAATTGGCAAATAGTCGGTAAAAGCGTTCTTTACACTTTTAGGATTCGAACCCAGATCCACGATATGCTAGGTGATCGCTTTACCACTGCGCCAGTGCGGGGATAAAATGTCATTATTTATTTTGAAGAATTGTATAATCTAATCTCAATTAACTATACCTGACTTTAATGGGATGTGGATAAAATATTTGTTTTAATTTTTTTTTTTACTTTACCCGGTATTCCCTGGAGACATTTAACAAACAAAATTGACGTTACACATACGTTATTAATTCGTGTTCGTATACTTTATATGAATTTGTTTATAATTAATCCATACTAATTTATTTGTAACGTATCGTCTTCCGAGAGAATTGTCAACGAACTCTAAATCCTTGTAACCGCGGCAGTTTCGTGCATAAATTTGTTCAGTTCCTTTTTGCGCAGTGTATCCTTGATGTATTTACTGAGAGGTTTCGCTTCCATGGTCGTTCGATTATTGGAATAGCAATCAGCTTCCTTTAGTTCACTTAATCGACGTTCCACTTAACCTACGAATCGGCCATACGGGGATTCAATCATTACGTTCTGAGGGCAAAAAAACCAAGCGTTTAGCTTGCACAAAAACGTCAACGTTTTGATTACGTATTACTGTAATTTTTGTTTACTCCCATTATCAAAATTTAAAGACTGAAAAAAATTTAACCAAGAACAATGTAAAAAATTAAATTAAAAAAATATCGTTTCGTTTCAAAACGTTTTTAAAGAGATGGCCTCAGTTTCATAAAGATTAAAATCAAGAAGGCGAAATAGACAAAAGGAACTTTTATTAAAGAATATTTCGTTTCTAAATGATTGAGTTCATACCACACATTACTTCGGGGAAAAGAATTGTCCATTAAAGAAGTTCATGTCTCGTTATCGGATTTAGAAAAATCAATGGTCATTAAGGAGGTAATGGCCCTCAACGTGAGTATGAAAAAAATTCTTAAGGGCACGAAACATTACTAAAAAAATCGGCTAAATTAATTTCCTATTTTTTCATTCCATGCTGACAGTAATGCATTACTTTTTGATTCAGTGTCCCACTACATATTTATTTTCTTTGTCGTTGCATTACTTTTGACCTATTAATGAGCATAACCGTTTTTCACATTGAAGTTTATACTGAAACCTCCCTATTATGAAACCTCCCTAGTATTCGAAGTCGGATTATCCGTGCTAGGAAAAGAGCTGAAAAATACTTTCCACGATATACTACTAGATAGCGTTAATTTAAAAATGAATTTCATTATTACGATTTACATTTTTCAAAAGGAGTATACAGTGGTGCAATTGGATGTATGCAGTATACTTTTAGTGTATAACGATCAATAGGGGCAAATAATGCCCAGAAGGGTAGAAGGATCATTTCATCACATTGCCATGTATAGAAGCAGGGACGGACTGGCCTACAGGGCAACAGAGCAATTTCCCGGTATGCTCCCACCCCCCTGAGTGGGCCCCTTTCGCTAATGGGTAGTGCTAATAATAGTTGCGATTATATATATTTGCAAGATTTCAAATTTTTATTGCAAAAAATGAAAATATGTTTTATTTATGATAAAAGAAAGTGTATTTAATTTATTTATTTTAACTGTATTTCATGCTCTTCAGAATTCTTTCCAGAATTTAATATCATTGTTCTAACCTTCCTCCGCCCGCGAAACTTGACCGCAAGTAGATAGTTGGCAGGTGTTACAATTACGAAGTAGAAAATAATTTCGATTGGATGTATTTGGCAACAAAACCCACAGGGAAAACAATAACAAAACCCATGGAAAACAATAACAAAACCCACATGGCAAACAATAACAAAACCCATGGAAAACCATAACAAAACCATAGCAAACCAATAATAAAATCTACATAAGGGAGGACAATGGGGAGGTGGGGACTCTTTGCTTTAGAAGCATAACCAGCACAGTGAATGAGCGAATAAGCTAGAAGTGCGAGACGGATTCTCAATTATTATAAATACAAACTTAATACAAATGTTTATGCTTGAACACGATATTGAATTAGATATAATAGCTTTATGAAGTTGAATTTTGCAGTAATTGGATTAATAAAACTATAAAAGAAATACTGAAAGGCAGTTAAGCATCCGCAAATGTAAATAGACTTTTTTTTTAATTCGGTCATTCTTTTGTGAATTATTGACCCGAATTATTGACCCGATCAAGCCAAAGTGAGGCCCAAGGCCTGGTATAAATTCGGGGCCCTATGACTCGCACAGGGTCTGCGAGAGTGGGGGGGGGGACCAGCTGGGCCGTTTGGCCCGGGCCATCCTAAAAAAATAAAAGAGCTGGGTTATTTCTTTATTAAAACAAAGTATAGCCTATTTCTTATATAAAATTAAAATTTAACAAAAACCCTTGTTGTGAACCATCGATATATTTGCGTGCTGAAATAAAACACATAAACGTATCAAAAGAAGAACAATTTTCTCCGCAATGCCTGGATAAAAGCCTACAAACGCCACTTCTTGACCGAATATCACGTGAGCGGTACGTCAGTAGTATCCTAACTTCGAATATATAAAAAACAGACCCAGCGAGTAGACCCAGCGAGTAGGCGTATCGTTGCCGTCTGGATCTCCAAGCTAAGCCCCGCCCTAATCACGTGAGGAAAGGACAACTAGGGAGTAGACTACACCAACTCCAATAGAAAGCAAATACACAGATATATACAGGTGTTCGGTTTTACACGTGTACAGACTTTAGGGGTGGAAGGTATCCAAAAGCAACACTGTCTCCTCTTTTTTCGGAAAGGTTTCTTTACGAGTTACGACCAAAAATTGTTTGGGGGATAGAAACTGGAAATGTTGATGCTATTGCCAATCTGTACATGTGACTGTGTTTTTCCGAATACGGATTCTACCATACTAAATATTAAAGAAAATGTCCTTTTTTATTCGTTTTCTAGTAGCGAAGAAAAAAGTTGAGAAAACAGACATGGTTTATGTACGATTATAAGCACAAACACAATTCAGTCGATAAACAGCAGCCTCCATAAGATGTATGCATCGAGCTTGATGGAGAAATCGACAGAAACGAATAAAAAAAGACATTTTCTTTAATATTCAGTATGGTAGAACACATATTCGGAAAAATACAGCCCACATGTACAGATTGGTAGTAGCATCAACATTTCCAATTTCCATCCATCAAATAATTTTTGGGTCCTAACTCGGTAAGGAAACCTCTTCCGAAAAAAAGAAAAAACACATGTTGCTTATTTTGGTATATCCTACCACCCCTTACGCGGTGTCAAACACCCTGTATATATATATATACAGTGCGGCAAAGACTTTTTAAGTCTGGGTCTGTAAAATGAAACTGAAACAAGAAATTATGATTTTTGTTTTGTTTTTTTATTCAAAGTAAGCCCCTCCGGCTTCAACACACTTGTTACGGCGATTTAATAGTGGATCGAATGCTTGTTCCAGTTTATTTTAGGGAATTGACTCCAAAGCACGCGTCGAAGCTGTTTGTATGGTTGAAATATCATCAAATTAGCAACCATTTAACTTCATTTTAAGTTTTGGAAATAAAGAGAAGTCTCAGGGTGCTAAATCAGGCGAAAATGGTGGATGATTCAACACACAGACTTTACTTTTTGCCAAAAATCTACGAACCATGAGTGAGGTGGGATTGGATGCATTATCATGCAATAAACACCAAGTGTCTTTAATCCCGATATTCTGGACGAATGCGGTGAATTATGGCAATCAAACACTTCAAAACAGTTAAGTAATACTCACCACTAATTGTTTGTCCAGTTGGAATAAATTCTTTACGGATAATACCTTGACCATCGAAGAATGTAATGAACATCGTTTTGATTTTTGCTTGAACTTTTCTTGGCTTTTTGGCTTGTGGTGAATTTTTTGACTTCCATTCCGCACTTTGACGCTTTGTTTCAGGATCAAACTGAAAACACCATGTTTCATCACCTTATAACAATGGTTTTTCAGAAGTTCGGATCATTTTCAGCGGCTGAAATGATGTCTTTTTTGTAATGTTTTGTAATGTGCACTTGTTCTTGCTTTTTGTTAATTGGTTAAAATGTGTGGAACGAATTTGGCACAGACTTTTGTTTTTGCCAAACCTTCATGCAGGATGGTTCAAATCGTTTCTTTGTTGATGTTTAAAGACTCTGCCATCATTCTTAGAGACGCACAGCAATTATCTACCACGAAATCACGCCCTTTTTCAATAATTTCAGGTGTCCTGGATGCACTTAATTTTCCGGTATGTTTAACCTCTTCTAGCGTATCTCTCCGGTTCAAAAAACGTTTGTGCCATAGAAATACATTTGAGCTACTTAAACAAAACTCGCCATAAACTTGTTTCAACAACTGGTACATTTTCGAGGCGCCTTTACCAAGTTTTGCATTAAATTTAATTACACCCCTTTGTTCCATCTCAGTGATTCAACATGACAAATTTTTCTTCTGTAATAAACGGCCGTATCGTTTGAGTTAGTTTAGCAAATCCGTCCAAATTTTGACAGCGTGCCAGTAGACGATCAAGGGTTATCACTCATGCGCCATTCCGCTGATCGAGCCACTGTGCACTGACATCTCGCGCCAGCCTTAAAAATTCTGCCACACTGTGTACATTTATATATATAATATATGATGTGTGTGTTTTTTATTGGAAACATATTTCTATTATTATCTTTTCTTAATTTCAATTTTTTAAGAAATCACGTTCACACGAATGTAATACCAGAAAAAAACGATAAACCAGTGCCCTACTTTTCCATATCATTCTTACCATAAAACGGCTTTTCTTTTTCATACTTTAATGCGAAATGACACTGAAAGGCGTACATGCCCCTGTGTCATAAAACTCACATCAATCAACCAATCACACCGAATTTCAAAATTTTATAATTGTTAGCGTTACACAACTGAAACAAAAAAAATAATAAGACATAATTCATTATTCCTGAAATCAGAGCCGTAGTCAGCCTGGAGCTGAACCCCCTGGAAACGTGGTTAGCCCCCCGAAAAATAGTTTTTCAAAATAAATTATTTTAAAGTTTTTAAATTTTTTGTTTTCTTCGTATACTCTAATTAAAAATTTTAGTTTACCTCTGTAAGTTTTTAATGCAAAATTTAAGTTAAGAAATTTATTCAATAAGGTTAAATATATTAGTCTATTTGGATATGTAGTATTATTAAACATATTAATAAAATTCATCAAAACATTAATGAATTTTAAACTCCCACTTTGAGCCCCCTCCCCCGTAACGAACTGCCAGCTGTGTATCTAAATAAAATACATTCTTTTCAAAGCAGCCGAAGTTTTATAACTAATCTTTTTTTTTAAATGGGAAGTTTCTTCCAGATTTTAATTACTGACTTAATAATAATGATGAATTTCGCATTTTAGGATTTTTATGGCCATAAAGAATTTTATCCTAAAAACATATAACAGTTGCCCATTTTGGCGAACATGAATTACCCAATGTTTATGTCGTTAGTAATTTAATTTACTATATTTTGATGGTGTTCGCGTTGTGCCAGACGTAATAAAATTTAAATAAAAATTAACCCAGGGTTTGAAAATTTACAAGTTAAAATATTACTATCTTTTCCAAAGATTGGCCCGTCATTCTAAATGGTTCGTGAAATTTCGCATAATCGATTTACTTGAAACCCAGTTCCAAGAGCTAGAGGAAATGGGACCAGATATGCGATACTTCAAAATTATTTATTTAAAAAAATTAATAAAAGAATTGATACAATTATAATTGACAATTTGAAAGTCATGGCTTTGGCCTAACTGGCAGTTTTACGAACAAATTAAGTCAGTTTTTATAGTGAATAGAACAGACTATAGAATAGGCAAGTAAACACCAAATATTCAGACAACGTAAGTTCAAAAATTGTTTCCTGTTTTAATTTCTGACAATAAATCAGTGCAAATGACACATAAAGTCAACATATTAAGATACCAAACTAAACATTATATGGAATCTCCAACTTTTTTTTACCGAAGAAAGTAATAAGCTTTGTATCTTAGACAGTGATAGCTAAGACTATCAAATAACATGACTAAAGGTCTGCAATCAGTAGACTTTCATTTTTTTGGGGGGGGGGGGTGTCAAAGACAGAATTTGCCATGGTCTTGAAATAGTTTGAATTCTTTACAGTGAAAAATATATTTGAGGGTGTCATGACCCCTGTGTCCGCCCTTGGGGCAATATATCCCTAAGGCCCCTCTCCCCAGATTTATCATATTTCTTCTTGACAGTAATATTTTATATTGATACTGTGCAGTTTCAAAATAAAAACTTATTAATTTCCGCCAATAAATTCAATCTAATATAAAACAAAACATTGATAGTCTGGTGTATTTACGTTTTTTATGAAAGAAAATATGTTTACAGTCTCATATTTTGCTTCGGAATGTTTAGAGTATCATGCATAACAAATTGCTATGAAGATTCGAGGTCAAGTAATGAGGTGATATTGTGCTTTAACTGTTATACAATATGGATACAAATATATTATTAATAAATACTGCGTCCAATAATATCTTCACTTCGTGCTCTTATTAAAAATCAAGTTTTATAGCGAAAAATTCTTCCAAAAGACGCAGCTGTGAATCATGAATATTTTCAATATCTTATTATTTTTTCAATCCTTCTACACCTCTTTAAAGAACCTACAACTTGACGACGACTACCTTATGGTCTCATTCGATGTAATTTCTCTCTTCACTTGCATTCCCACATCACTTGCAATCGACACCGCACTTACACGCCTCCAAAATGACACAACACTACATGAACGCACTTCACTAACACCTCACGACATCTGCACATTGTTGAAATTTTGTCTGGACTCTGCTGTGTTCTCCTCACATGGTTCTATCTATAGACAAGTTTTTGGCACTGCCATGGGATCTCCGGTCTCAAGTGTTGTAGCTAACTTGGTTATGGAGTCATTTGAGGAAACTGCTTTGTCTTCACCGAATTTTAACATTAAATTCTGGAAAAGATACGTCGACGACACGTTTGTTGTACTTAAAACTAATACACTCCAAAGCTTCTTCCATTACCTTAATAACTTAAACTCACATATAAAATTCACATACGAAACAGAACAGAACAATAAACTCCCTTTCCTAGACGTTCTTGTACACAGATCTCACGATAACTCTATCTTCACCTCAGTTTACCGTAAACCCACACATACAGACAGATATCTCGATTTTAAATCGCATCATCCAACATGCCACAAAGCTTCCGTTGTTAAAACATTAAGTCTTAGAGCGAATTCTCACTGCAGTAATGAAACACTTTCAAACACAGAAACAAAACACATACACACGGCACTTAAAAATAATGGATACCCTAAACGATTCATTCTCAGAAACTGTAGACCCAATAGTACATCTTTAAACAATACATCTCACACCCGCATATCTATTCCATATATTCACGGCATTTCCGAAACAATCTCTCGCATCCTTAAAGAGGCAAATATCCATACATTCTATTCCCCTGTCACAACACTTCGCAAACAACTTACAAAAGTTAAAGACCCAGTTCCACCAGAAGATCTCACAGGCGCAATATACCAAATACCATGCAAAGACTGCAACAAACATTACATAGGACAAACAAAAAGAATGATCAAAACAAGAAGAAAAGAACACAAACAAGCACTCGCGAAAGGAGACATAGCCTCACGTCTGGCAGAACACGCTTTACAACACGGACACGAACCCGACTGGGACTCAACAAAAATACTACACCGTCACATCACAAACAAGAATAGTAGACTCTTCTTAGAATCTTGGGAAACTTACAAACTACACGGGAAAGCCATTAATACATCACAACCACTTCCAGAAACTTATAAACAACTCTTACTCTGAAATGTATGGGACCTCCAAATTAGGTAGCCCGCAGTATGGGTTTCTCATTGGTCCCTATTGGGGTTCTTCCATGATTCTATTGGAGGCCTCCCATTGGTTCTCATTGGGTTTTTCCATTCTGCGGGACTACTCTGATGAAGGGTTTTCCAGAAATTTCAAGTATAAAAAGAGACAGAAACATAACATCGTCATTACTCCTGATGAAGGACTGCTGCTGACGCGTCCGAAAGCTTGAGTGATCTTTTTCATTGCTATTTTACCAGTGTTTAACCTTTTTATGTAATTCAAATTTGCTATTTGAATTTCAGTTCAGATTTGTGAATGACGGTGCATGACAATTTCATTTATTGTGTTAAGAAGTTTTCTCCTTATTATAAAACGTTTTTTTATAAAATTTGAAGTGTTTCTCACTAGAATTTTTATTTTCGCCTATGACATTAAATCAAAGGTTAGTAATTCTTTTGTACTTTACATACCATATATAAGTCAGGGGCGGATCCAGGAAGGAATTTTAGGGAGGGGACTTGTATTGTTAACTCAACAACTTATGCATTATGACCGTTGATGCAAATACCGAATGCAAATTATTGGGTGATTAGGAAAGGGGATATTTCTCTCTCCCCTATTCCCCCCTTGGATAAATTTTGTAAGTTGACTTATATACATTAAGCCGTGGTTTAGGTAAATTTTCTTTCTGAGGGTTTCATAAAGGAGAGTATATAGAGAGGGTGCATGTCGCCGAAACTTTTTGCTACACATGTCTTAGTTTATTCACTAAAAGCATACATGTACAATTAAAAAAAACTCAATATATATATATAAAATAAATAGTACGGGAAAAAATTGCCAAATAGATATTTGATAATTGTAATACCAGTGCACACCTTTGACAATATTAAAAGCACATCAACTCCCCACGTGTCCTGCTGCTTTCGAAAGCAAATAAGAAAATAGACTTAGATAATAAACTTTTTATTTTGATTTTAAAATTTTGAATTTTTTTATATTTATTGGAGAAATGTTGATCGAAACAAATTGTCAATTACAAAGTTGTTAAGCATCATCTAATTAGTAGGAAATGATATATTGTGTACATTGAGAACACCGGTGTTAAGGGTGCGGATGGGGAGAGCCCCCCCCAGGTCTGGAAAATTTGCTATGCTAAGGCTACGGACTTCGCAAAAACATCTGTCCAGATGGCAAAATCGAGATCTATCAAATAGGTAGAGTTGGAAAATTTTGTAACTCCCCCTCCCCACGAAAGACAGCTCGCGCTGCCCCTGTTTGGCCTACGACTAGAAAAGACCCTAGACTGCTTTCTTTCCCGAAGTATAAAAAATGTGAGTAAAAAGAAAATATTTTAGTTGGGTTTATGATCAAATTTACCCTGTTACTTATTAGTCCCTCTTGTGCTTTTCACTTTTGCATTACTGTATTTTATATTTATATTTTAATTGGAATTTTACAAAATTTCGAATTATTTATGTCGTATTTCGTATTGCAAATTCGTCGCCCCTTGAATTTTCTATTCTCACCATAAACAACTGTTTACAGCGGAGAGTCTGTGCATTACATACGTACGGGCTTGGCCTTGGTTTGTGCGTTTGGATAATTTAAATTGATGCGGTTTTAGTGCAGTAGTAGTACGTTTGATATTAATCAATTATGATTAAATAAATATAAATTTAAGAAAATATGATTCGAAAGCTATTACCAAATATTTTTTGAACGTTAAAATGTTAAATGTTTCATAAAATTCATGTGCATAAACATAATAGGCCTATATGTTTATTAAAAAAATTGTCTTTACTGTTTCCAAGAATTCATATAAAAGTGGTGCCACGAAGAAAGAAAGTTAAAAGTGGCTTCCAAAAGCAGAAAGAAAAAATTGCGGAAACTCTAAAAGAGAGCGTGATATCATTTAAAAAAAAATAACGCAATTCTTTCAAGTCGTACCAAATTTATCAAATTCAGCTGACGTGAGAATTTCAAAGACGATTGCCAGCACTTCATTCGCAAATGTGACAGAGACGAGTCACGCAACTACAGTAACTGCAACTGTTGATTTTTTTTCTTCTTCTGAATCATCTGAAAATGACTACAGTCCGAATTCAGAATCAGAATCCATACTCAAAGCATAGGATGATTGTAATGTGACCTCTGCTGTTGCTTTCAAGGATAGGTTTATCTTACGTGAAAGTGATGATTCTCCTAAATTTTGGTTCGACAATACAAAATATTCATTATCCGAATTCTTCACTCAGCACTCAATAAAAAAATGTGCCCTTTAATCGAAAGAGCGCTTTCTTTCGAAAAAGGGATGAGAATAGTGACATTTCAATAAACAGAAACTGGCTGTCATTCGGTATTCTGTCTGAAAAACATTTTTGCCCCCATTTGTTTTTTATTTGCAGCAGCAGAAACTGCGTTTTCAACAAAAATTGGGTTTTGTGATTGACGACATGTGAACCAGAGAATTTCCGAACACAAGTCATCAGCAACCCATAGACACTCCCTAGAAAGCTATTTGCAGATTGAAACAAAGAAAGACACGCGTAATTTGCTTTTTAATGAGCAACTTGTGCTTAGAAATTGGCAAGTTGGAGTAAGGAGGCATGCTGTAGAGTGTGTTGTAAACGTTATTGAAGTTATAGGAACCCAAGGATTAGCTTACCGAGGTAGTAGAAACGAAGGTGCTTACACAATTGATACCATAGTAAATCACGGTAATTTTATAGAACTAATCAAGTTAGTCAGTAAAACAGATTCTGTTTTAAGGCAGCACCTTGCATTTGTTATTAAGCGAAGTAAAAAACGTTTAGAACGACTGAAAGAAATAGGAAAGGAAGCGGTAAAGGGCACGGTTTCTAGTAACTTTTTTGTCCCACTGTAGTAAATTACATTATACAGTTTTTTGGCTCATGTATTAAATCAAGAATAAGCGCTGAAATAAATGACTTATGCAATAAATAAATAAACTTTATGCAACCATGATGGATACATTGCAAGGTATTTCCACTTACGATCAGTGTACTATTGCAGTAAGGTATGTCTATTCCAGTGTCATTAAAGAAAGCTTAATAGCATTAGTCAATGTAACATCCACCACTGGAGAGAATTTACATTCGCAACTTAAAAAAATATTGCATACCAATTCCATCCCTGCTGAAAATTATGTGACTGATTGTGCAGATGGTAATAGCAATATGCAAGGGCAGTACAAAGGTGTAATCTGCTTGTTTTAAGTCAGATAATTGCAAGCATGTCCATGTGTGGTGTTACGCACATGTTATTAACTTGTTTGTCTGCGACATCACCTCATCGGTATCGGCTTCTATTACTTTGTTTGGGACTTACAATTCGTTTCCAGATTTTTCAGCGACTCATACGAAAGAATGGATCAATGGGGAAAAGCTGTAATGCAAAGACATGCATCGGGAAATCTCTTCGATTAACATCCATTGGCAATACCCGTTGGTTAAGCAAATAAGAATTCATCATCAAAATATTTGGTACGTTCGATTCGTGGTGTGAAAATGATAAAGAAGAGTTGTCTAAGGCATCCAGAAAATGCTTATATATGGATTTATTGTGCTAGAATGCATTACAGGGAATGAGGATTTTAATCATAAAGCACGGTTTGAAGCTAAGAATATTTTAGACTATTTTACGAAGTTCCAGACTATTTTGGTGTCTTTTATTTACACGAAAATTTTTCTCAGCTACAACACATTTTAAAATACATACAAAGCTCTTCCCTAGATTATATAAAAGCGTGGAAAATTTTCGAGTCGACATTAAAATGGATGTCAGAGGAACGGAGAGATTTTGAAGCTGTTTACAAATCAGCGCAGGCATTTTGTGACGTAGTTAATACACGATTTGAAATATTAGAAAGCGCCATATTTGTTCAAGACCAATTTCCTGAAAAGAGAATATCCCTAAAGAAGCGACTACTAGGAGAAAAAATGCACGATGAAATTAGGTCCATCATGGCATCCAGTAACCCACCAAAAGACCACTTTAGAAGCAATATTTTTAATATTATCTTCGACACTGCACCTGAAGGAATAAAACGGCGATTTGAACATCATGGAGAACTATATGCAGATATATCCTGTTTTGATCCGAAGCGCTTCTCAGAACTTAATATTTTGCTAGACGAATTTTTATCCGTTGAAGAAATGTGCTTTAAAAATCCAGCTTTTGTCCTTTGCGAAACAATGGCCAGTGCTGAAGAAATCTCTGTTATATAAAATGTAATGACTGTGCGTAAGTGGAATTGGGTGAAAATTCTGCCGATGATAGCTAAGATGAGTCAGGTGAATGTTCTATCCCCCAACTTTGCCAGAACTGCATTGCCTGCGCTATCAGAACTTTGGAAAAACTCCAACTTTTCTCATCTTTTTATGATTTGTTGTATACGGTATATAAATTTTTACTGATTCTCCCTGTGATGCAAGTTTGTTGTGAAAAAACATTTTCCAAAATGAAGATAATAAAATCAAGATTAAGAAACCTGCTTAGCAACGAACACTTTGAATCACTGTTTATCATGAGCATTGAAAAACAATTAACCAATGACGTAGCGCCAGAAGATGCTATTAACAATTTGTGTGAAAGAAGTAGAGAACTTTCTCGGCATTTAACTTTCGGAGGACGAGGGACTAAAATAGTGGCTAATTTGATATCCCAAAAAGACAGGCCCAACCGAAATATCAGTCACGTGGTGCTACAAGTCTTCCCGATGAGACGTTGGGAGCTAACTATGATTATTCATATCTAATCTTCAGATCCGTTCACAATAATCTTGCGCGTTACCTGTAGAACAAAAACATTTTCCTTTTTTTCCCCTCTGACAAGGGAAAGTTTCGGGATGGAAGACGTGGTTTTACCAAGAGTGTCATTTGAAAGCTTTCAAAAAATTATTAGACACATATTCGAGCTTTCTTGAGAATGGAAATTAATATCAGTGTGAGGGGCCCCGGAAAGCTGAAAATTGTCACTTTTCTTGAGATTCAAAATCGTTATACATCTTGGTACCTAATGATTATTTATTTTATATAAATCGAACACTACGCAGATTAAAGCAAATAATAATATTAATGAACGTTTATTGGCGTAGTGATACCAGCGCCGATGTTATGGCGTGATTAGATGGTGAAACGTTCGAAAGAAAAATGTTTCTGCGTTTGGTGGGAGGTCGTGGGTTCAGGTCCCACCGAACGCAGAAATATTTATTTTCTTTCGAACGTTTCACCATCTAATCACGCCATGACATCGGCGCTGGTATCACTACGCCAATAAACGTTGATTGATATTGTTGTTTTACATAATGATTATTTTCAAAATTTTATACTAAAACTAAATACTTTACTTAAATTCATTAGACACGTGTGTCGTAATTTTTTCATAATAAATTAATCTTTGTCAATTTTGAAGGTTTAAAAGAATGGCGCCATTTTTTAAACCATCAACACTGACTAATAGTAATTTATTATGAAAAAACCACGAAACACATGTCTAATCAATTTCACCCTACCTCATCTTCGATATCCTGTTTATTCCTGCTACTTCTCATCTCTACAAGATACACCTCCACTTCTTTGCTGGCTTTCTTTCTCTCTCTGCTTTGGGACTCTTCCTCTGATTTCTTGCTCCTCTTGTTTTGCAGGATCTTCCACCATTCCCCTTCCCTAAGATAACAGTGCCTCCCGCAGGAGGCCAAACGTAAACACATACACAATTTATGTCTCAAGTGAAGTTTATTCTCCCAAGTGAAGTATTTAATGGAGAAATAATTTTTTTTAAGTACTTGTTAGGTGCGAAGATGTAGCGATTTTAAATCACAAGGAAAGAGACAGTTTTAAATGTTCTGGGGCATTTTACACCAATATTAATAGCTATTCTGAAGAAAGCTCGAATATGAGTTTAATAATTTTCTAAAAGCTTTTAAATGACACCATTCTTGGTAAAATACGCGTCGTCCATCCTGAAACCATTTGTAAACCTTTTAAATTCAAATAGGGATTTAAGCGGTGATAAAAAAAAATACATAGGTATGGAGGTGGACATTTGTAATTTGCATATTTAATTATTTTTGTGTTTTTTTATAAAAAACGCCTTTCAGCTATTTTGAATTTTTGGGAGATTAGTTCTCTTTTCTCAATTCGGAGTATTGAAGTTCAAATTCCATTTTGATGAATGTCGTGAGACTAATGACAAACATTTTTTAAACTGAAAACTTGATTTGTTTGTTTTGTATTTTTATGGCGCAAGGACATCTAGAGATATACAAACATGGTACTTAAATTCTGAAATTAATTATTTTTCATACAATTCCAGTTTCCGCACATAGTTTTAACTTCGTATCCTGCATTTTTTTAGTAGTAATTCTACTCAGTTTTTGATTTGTTATTAACTCGGGGGAAGGGGAAATTGCCCCCCAAATGACGCCGCCCTTGCTCTGATAAGAAGTACGCCCTCCTGTGTAATTTCCCGGTAGGCTTGGGCGCACCCAGTATATCCCTGTATTGAAGTAGAGTTATGCGGGCCCATGGGGCCTGAGCCTCTCCCAATCATCTAAAATAAATATCAATTTTACATATATTACAAGATACACCCATAAATATTCATGATGTGTACTTGGGCCTCTTCCTCCGAATAATGTTGAAAACGCTTCGTTACTGTTTCCGTGCATATCAATTATGTCAGCGGACCCCAATCGGTAGTCCGCGTGGGAATTTTGGGGGTCAAAATCTGAACATTATTTGCATTTTTAATGTTTTATTAAAAATAAAACAAAAATAATATTCTAAGAAATTCTCATATTCTGAATGACAATTTTCGCCTTTGTATTGCACTAAGTTCACGAAATATGCGTGATACGATTTTAAATGCATAAACACTAATTTCTAACTTTCTGTTAAAATAATTAATTGTAAATTTTTGTATCTATAGACTGTACTTGAGATAATTGTCGGCAATTAGTGAAAAAAATCTCACTTGCCGTAATGCGGTTACCAGGAGAAACCCTTCTGGTACACCATACTCAAAGCTCAGGTGTTGACGATTAAAATCGCTCTAAGCTATGTCTAACAAAACAGGAAATTCTTGTGAAGATGTCACAAAGAAAATACTCAGTTAAATACACTTTATAAGCAAATCATACAGCAATTCTAAGCTAGGAGCCATGGGTGAAATCTCAGAAGCCTGCTTATCTGTGGTTTTACAAAGATTCTTACAGAACATTTTGAGAGAAACTGTTAAATAAGTTTAAAGGCTTAAGATTTTCCGTTTCAGTTTTTTGCGAACCTTCTTCCGAAGATTACTTAATCAATGAGAATAGTCGTTTGATGCCAAAGAAGAAGTATTTATCTTTTTAAAAAATTATTTTAATGTTCCGTAATATTTAAAATTATGAATTTGGTGGTCCGTGAGGTCCGAAAGGTTGGCGACAGCTGAATTATGCAGCTTAAACCATTAGCGTATGCAGAAAATTTATAAAGAGGAGTGGCTTATAAGCGGGGAGGAATTTACAGAGCTACCATTCTATATATGTATATATACGAAATTCCGTCGCAATATGGGTGTTATAAATACCATTAACCACTCTGCGAACGTCAGTTGATAAAGCAATGGTATGATCAGGAAGCAGTTGCTATGTCAGGACACAGAATGTCAACAAAAAGTTTGACGGTGCTACAGACAAAAAGTACTACTCAAGAAAGCTCATTTGAGATAATTGTATAGCCGTTAAATCAGCGTTTTCCGACATTTCAAGAACCCCAGCATACGCTTCACCCCATCCAGTTCACTGATCACCAATATCCACCAACGAATATCAATATTAGCATACCAGTTGCTGACACAACAAAGCACTCCGGACAGGCCCCTCATTGCTTAACCGTGTATTTGTCCGTACGTCACCATCATTTGCACCCGGAGTGGTGATGTAGATGAGAGTTCTGGAGAGCAACAAAATGGCAACGAGTGATGTTTAAAGATTTGTATAAAACGGAACGGGAGAAACTATCAACACATATTCAAAACCAAAATCTAAGCCAAATACTACATCTAAAACCAATTTTGTATTTATTTTGTGGTAGCCAAGTACTTTCTAAGAAATAAATTGATAGCTTACGCGAACTAGATTTTGAAAGAAGTATTCTGGGCTGAATTTCATTTCGATCTTTGACCCCACTTTCTGTAATACTTTTATTAAACGACATCCCCTTGCAGATAAAAGAGTAATAATTGTTTGATCCCACGAACTCATTTTATGGCAATTATTAAAAATTCACCAATTAATACTTTAGCTAAAAAACAAAGTTAAATAAAGTTAAACAAAAAATAAAATTTCAAATAAAATAGATTGTTTAGCTGTGGACTCTAAAGTGGAATAAATTAATAAAAATGAAAATTCAAGTTAATTTTTCCTCACAAAATAAAAGACTTAATTCAAAAAGTTGTCTTTTACATAAATAACTCTTGTTTTAATTTAAGAATGTGCGTGGTAAAGACTTTATCTACCAAAGTATTTTCTGTTTAAGTCATAGCAAGATATCTAGTACCGCGATTAGGTAGGCTGCTTTGCCTCTGCTTAAGATTTTGATCGATACTTGATTTATATAAAATAAGATATCATGGCCAAAAGAACAGATTCGTATAACTTGTTATACGATATTATTTAAGATATCTGTGGTTAATTCCACGGGAATTCTTGTATCTTCTACTAACATAGAAAATACAAGATAGAAATATAGGTGTATTGCAACTGATTCATGGATAGCACAAGTATTGCAAAAAGAAATACTTCGAAATAAAAAGAAGATACAACAGAATAGAATTGTATGTTGATGTACTACTTTGCCGATGGTCGTTCCTCGGGATAAACTATTAGAAGGCAAATCCATGATTGCACCGGCATTACATTCTGCTGCATTCGAACTTTAAAGTCAAACCAATAATGTTTCCTTTGATTGATGGGAAATTGATGCGAAATTCCTATATAAATACTTTCCTTCGACACCTGGTTGATTAACTTCTGTAAAACTTTCACTTCAGTCTGATGAAAACTAAAATAACTGATAAAAAAACTGATAAATAAAATAACTGATAAAATGCCTGGTAAATAAAAAAACTGATAAATAAAATAACTGATAAAAAAACTAAAAAACTGATAAATTGCAAATAAGGCACATGAAAAGGATTTGGTATCTTTTGAAATTAAAATAATGAATCAAGCAGCTGTATCTATCTTTCCTTCCTTTGGCTCCAACTCATTTGACAGAAAAAGAAAGAGGTGGTTAAACAAGACAGAGAGGGAATTAGGAAAAGGTGAGAGGCCGAAACGGCGCTAAAATATAATCCCAGATTTGAGAGCTAGCAGAAAACAAGTTTCTTTGCTAGTCCTTCCATCAATCACATCGTTCTTCGTTTCTCCGCAAATGACATAAAAATTCAATAAAACTCGCTGAACCCTAACAATTTCCTTAATGAAAAAAAAGTCATTGTACCCACGACAACTATTATTATTTTTGAATGGAAAACTTAGTCCATAAATTTACTGCTTTAATGTGAGTTAGAAAGGGTATGCTGAGTCATAACAGTAATACAAATTCATCTAAAATATGTAACATTGTTTAAACAGGACCATGGACCAAGATTCGTCATATACAATATTATATGAGTACAAGGATAATCTAAGGCCGGATGTAAGTATATTATTATATTCTATCCAGCCATTTAAGAATAAATTCAAAATTTTTTACCCGGAAATTAAACCCATTTAATTTACGGGTTCAGAACTATTTAACAAAAATATTAAATAAGTTTTAAGGCTTAAAACTTTACGTTTCGGTTTTTTGCGAACTTTCTTTCAAAGATTACTTAATCAATGAGAATTGTCGTTTGATGCCAACGCATGTTTCGTGGTATCATAGTCTGAATAATTTGTGGAAAGTAATTGGAAAAGGCGAAGAGAAACGTCGTCTTTAAATTTATTTAATATTTTTGTCATATATTTCTGAACAGGAAAATTCTTTTCACTCAAAATGTGCTGTGAGAATCTTTGTGAAACCACAAATAAGCATCTATCTGAGATTGCCCTTGTGGCTCCTAGCTTAGAATTGCTGTATGATTTGCTTATAAAGTGTGTTTAAATGAGTATTTTCTTTGTAACATCTTCACAGGAATTTCCTGTTTTGTTACACATAGCTTAGAGCGATTTTAATAGTCGACACCTGAGCTTTGAGTATGGTAATTATTTGAAATTTTATTAATGATATCACGATGATTATTTGAGTTAAGATTAATGACATTATGAAAGCCCTAGTTCAGTTGCTGCATTATAACATGGGATAATTATTAAATAATTAGTAGCGAAAACAAATTTTTGTAACAGTCAATCTACCGTGATTATGTAAAGTTCGAAATAGGATGAGACCGATAATCATACGATACTAATTACTCTCTGAAAATTGCTTCACTTGAACCAACAAAGGCCTGTTTGTTGAATTTTGCTACCAATCAAGGGGAAATACCATCTTATCACTTACTCATTGAATAATTTGTTTTAAGTTCAGAAAATTAGATTCTAAGACTTTTTCATGGCGGTATTTTCAATTATTTGGATCATATTAATAATATGTATATTCACGTAAAGGCATATTTAACACGGATGTATTCTTCAATGCATTTTTGGGGTTTTCATTACAATGTATTCAAGTGTTTATTAATTATACATTGCAGAGAAATAATATTGTTCATCGCATAGCCTGATGTTAATTATCGAGCTAATGTGATATTAAAATCATGAGGAAAGAAAACAGTTTAACTAAAAAAAAGTACTCGATAACTTGTTGAAGTAGAATCATTAATTTGAAGATATTTGCTGTAAATAAACTTATTTTACATTTTGCTAATTATCCTGCTTCTATTAAAATATTTGCCAATATTTTATTTTTATTTTGGTTAATCAATTGGTTATTCCTCAAATTTTCTCAACGATGTTAGTGTGAATCTTTATATTCATTAATTGACATCGGTACGAATAGTATTGCTAATTATTCCACACTCCTACAATTAAAGTTAACCTCCAAAGATTTAATCATTTCACCTACTTTTACTAAATATTTTTTTTACAACACAACTCCATTTATATAGACGAAGAAATGACATTCATTGTTCACAGATAGTAAAAGGTTCATTTAACAACGTTTTTTAGCACAATATAACTAAAAATTTATAAAATCGACGATAGTTTCGGACGATTAATGGTCGTCCTTCTTCTAGGATAGTAAAAATGTCGAATAACAACAAGTACGTGTTGCCGATTTCAGGCTGGTTAAGTTGCCACAAAAATTAACAAATATAGAAACGATTAATCGCAAAATGTTAAAGAGAGCTCTGTGAAGGTCCTTCACACAGCTCTCTTTAACACTTTACGATTAACAGTTTCTATTTTTGTTAATTTTTGTGGCAACTTAACCAGCCTGAAATCGGCAACACGCACTTGATGTTATTCGGTATTTTACAATCCTAGGAGAAGGACAACTCCATTTGTCCCAATACACTTTTAGTGACCAACGGGCGTGAATGAAAAGTGGGAGGAGCTTTTAAGTTCAAACCTCCATTGGCTATCAAAATACTTTATTTTTATAAGGTCGCATCGCATGTTCTTCTTTAAGACTACTTGAGTCTCCCCCATAATTTTTGAATTACCACGCTAATGGTGATCGATATTCAAACTGCCAAATAGTATGAAATTGTCAGCCATTCATTGAAGCAACATATTAGGAAAATGACAGCAACTTGGCTCACAAGCGGAGTCACTTTCGATAGAGTCTCCATCTTGAAAGTTGACCACACTCTCTCATGGGCATTTTCAATGCACCAAGACATACTAGGACTTTGTCCCCATATTCCTAAAGGTGAAAGTTATTAGGAGTCAGGGTGAAGTCGATTTTCCGTTTCGCAACATAAAAATGACACAAACTCTGACTACACGAAAGGGAAAAGCAGCGAGAGCATTAGAGAAATATATGAGAACAAATGTTATATTCACACGGGAAGTGAGGTGGTTTTCATGGAAGTTGTTCTCATAAAAGTTATGTCATCTTTTCCCCCAAGATAGGAAATCGCGAAGAATAATTTTATAAAATCCTTTGAAAAAATTTCTCTTGTGTAAATCATAAGCTGAAAGTTTTTCAGCAATAAATAGTCAGATATTTCCAGTAACCCAGGACAACGGTCAAAGGTCAGCTGCGTTTTCTCACAGAGATCAGACTATGTAATCCAAACCGAACTTTATTTCTGATCTGATATATTTTAGTCTTTCATCCCAAAGACCAAATTGTAAGCGAAATATACCAATAAAACACCATTTTGGTACAGCCCCAGGGCGTAATATGGAAGGGGCGCCTACTAGTGTAGAAAGTAGAGGCACAGAAAACAGAGCAACCAGGACTACTAGAGGGCAAAAGCATTAGAGCTAGAACATGAGGAAAAAAGGCAGACCAGAGCCCTTGGTTAAGATAATATGTGATGTGAGAATAAGAAACAAGAGGACATAAATCACTAATAAATGTTGTTAAATGACTAATAAATCAATGACTAATAAATATTCGTTGAGGCCCACCTCAGCAAACCAATTCGGTAAAAGACAACTTTCTCTATTCTTTCCCGAGCTATATATTACAATATGATAAATTAATATTTGAAGTCTTCAGTTCCTATTTTTAATTATGAAAAGATAAAGATTTTAGAGGTAGAATAGTTTTTATATATTTATGTATATCTTAGCTATATGCATACGTATGTTAAATATAATCATTGTTTATATGGAGGCAAACAAAGTAATTATCCACTATGAAAAAGAAAGTATATATATCGGCGTTACTCTGAAGCCAAATGGCTAATAGAACTGTTCATTATTTATTTCATTATATACATTTGTCTGACAGTATATTCCATGTGAAATGAACCAGTGTATATCCGAGTTAAAATGATAATTAAAAGAACATTTTTTCTAATCTTTAGAGAACGATAAAAATGTTTAATTGTGTTGAAATTTATCTATGCTATATTGACTGTGAACTCTATTAAAATTATTTACCAAGGGCTTAAATATATTGAGCAATGCGAAAGTAAATAGATCCTTTGAATTTAACCTAAATGTTTTAATTTATTGTTTATTTTATAATAAATGTTTGTTGTTGTTGTATGAGATCTATGATTTTCTAAAACATCTATTTATTAAGTGAATCAACACGGATCCGATTTTGGATACACCATAATAATCATATCTTACATAACATCACAACGCAATGGACATCACATATTTTCAATAAGAAAACGAAAATGTTTAACCATATCGAAAATGGAACAACTTAGATAAACAATAAGACGATCACTTTAAAAGTCGTAAACATGAGTTTCTTTATGCCGACATGACAATCCATGGCGGCTTAATTTCGATTATCGGAGGAGAACCAATGTGACCAAAAATGGAGAGAATTGGGTCTATTAATAAGGACAAAAGTTGATTTTTTTCTCCTGAAGTCTCTCAGTTTTGCATACAGAAATCTTTTTCCCTGTGAGCTTTACGGTGAAAGGACAAAAAAGGTTATAGTACGTTAGGACCTATAGTTTTCCGAGGAACCCGAAACTCTTAAATTTCAAGAGGATCGAATTCCTCATGCCTTTGATCTTAAGACTTAAGATCTGTGGTACCACCACCAGACTGCTATGAGCAGTTTACTGGTAAGCGTTTTATTTGATCGTCGTTGGGGTTGAGTCTGCATTAAAGAAAAATGAAAGGAAAAACACGTTACCACTGCACCACCGCAAGATCATGCAGAAATATGTTAAAAATGATGACATACACAGTGGAAGATGGTGTAGTTAAGCTAAGCATTCATGTAATTAACAAAGAAATAACTTATTTTCGGAGTTATTCGTATGCTAGAATTAAATTTGAGGGAATGAAACAACACCAGAAAAAAATAAAAGACTGAAGAAAAGACAAAGAAAGCAAGGAGGAATACAGCGAAGAGCGGAAGGGGCAATCGCCCTCCCCACGTCAGTGTTAAATAGGAAAAAATAAAGACGATGAAGAATATTCTATGATAAACAAAAGTCATACGCTGGCGTCCATAATCTCCATGTCTTGGGGGAAGTGTGATGTAGACGTTTTTCCACGAATCTGAAAGCTTCTCGCCCTTTAAACTACGTTTTCAGTAAGTCTTGCTTCAGCAGAACGTAGTTTTTTATCCTCGAAGCGCCGTCAAACTTGGCTTCGAACGCGGATGACAGAAGAGAGACTTTTAATATACCCCCACAGAGACATTCATATTGATGTAAATAAAGTGATTGACAAATTTTCAAAGAAACCAAGATGGCTTGATTTCGCACTATAACACTATTTTTTTGAAAAAAAAGCTGCTTATTATAAAAAAATAATCACAATATTTATTTGTAGTTTAAATTTAAACTTGTTCTATTAATTACATTGTAAATTATCGTTTTTGGTTATTGTATATGCTCCCGTTACTAGCTTATCCTTCTGTCTTACTTAACTATAATATACCTTAAACTATATAGTTTAATTAAATGGAAAAAAAACCTTTAATTTGTTGTCGTAAATTATATATTTTGGCGAATATAAAGGAAGGATAGCAACATAACATTTACCTAAACTATTTAATAGTCCAAAACTAAAACAATTCCCGGTTAGGGCCCCCGAAACCGCCCCCCCTAAATAATATCCTGGATCAAGCAGTCATTGGAAGAAAGGAGATAAAAATACCAGAGGAAGAAACAGATGAGGGAGAATTGAAGCGGGAATTGAAGAGGGAATATTAAAGTATTGAGATAATAGTTTTGGCAAGAGGACTTATAAGTTGAATGTATCTAAATTTGAATATATTTCAAATTTAGGCTCCACTATGATTCATTGTTTGTTGTAATGCTAACAGAAAGAAATATACAATATCATTTCCGTTGTTTATAAAAATTTAATCATGTTTCTAATGCATATCAGGAGTTTGAAGATGAAGGCAAATCTATTGCATAGCTAAACGCTATCGAAGAGTAGAATAAAATAAAATATATTATTGAATTCAAAGATCAATTTTGAAAACAATACGCACAACTGTTTTGTTTTTAAATAATGGAGAAATACTGGTACCCTTTATAAAACGAAAATTTATGAACTATGTATATTATTCTGTATATAGCAAAATACGAGCTAACTCCTTTGGGGCGCGTTCTATAGTCCATGATAATAGATTTGGTAAAATATTGATATAAATGCTTACCCTCTCAAACATTATTAAACTTGTTTATGGTATATGTCGCTTAAATATTTTATAAAAGCAGTTTTTCATATAAAAATTGGCAAAATAAAAAATCTTCAAATTTAATTAATTTTAGTTGCGGAGAAACAATATTAAGCTGGCGAAAATTAACAAAAGATTTATTTTTTTTAAAACTAAGTCAGATTTGAAAAATTAAAACTTTTTTCTTGATAGGTTTGAAGTATCCATGTATTATTAAAAACGAACGGAACTGCAATTATAATGAGAAATAAAATATTTTTTGTATGAATGTTTTTTTTTTTTTTTGCTTTTCTCAATTTTACAAAACTATTAGATCACTTTAATTAATTTTTAGCTGTAGACTCGAGCACATCCAGAAATAAAACCTCCAAAATCAAATTAATATTCAACAGCCATCGATTTCTCCGTTGTAGAGAAAGAAATGTCTGAAAACATGTGTGGGCCTCATTTTAGAGAAATTAGATTTCCAAGTGCTCCAGCGAAACGGATCAACATCTGCAGATCTCATAATTTAATAGCGAAAAAATTAATTTCCTTTTTATCCACCAGCTGTCATTCAAAATAGCTGCAATTGTTCTGGATGAAAAAAAGTATTTCCTTACTCACTTCAAAAGTTTCAAAATCAAGGGGAATTACAATGTTTCTCCAAGCTTGTTGCTTTATTTGAGTCATTGAAGTTTAAGAGGTTTAACACGATTGGACCTATTTATATATCTGCAATAGTCGTTGAAGAGCAAACGTGCATTAAATTCTCCTTCGTTATCGATTT
>QLNU02014212.1:0-26437 GCA_006491805.2 Dysdera silvatica | reverse complement strand
GGACGGAAACGTATTTTTAACCTGCCTAAATCGAATGTAAGACTGATTTCAGTTTAACGTTTCAGTAAAAATTTCAAATCTGCAAGTTCCACCAAGTATAAAATAACTTAAATGAAAATTCGTTAATATTTTAAGTTCAGTAAATCGTAATTTCATGTAGATTTAAGTAGAATAAGATGTTTAATTTTTTACGATGCAAGAATAGTAAATGTCATTCTGCGCCAAACAAAGTAAAGTTGAACACCCGTTCTTTATACGAAGCAAATTTTATACAAACGAAAACAGTGTATTAAAATATATTAAAACAAACGATCCAACAAAATCAGTTGAGTGTAAAAAGAGACATCAGATGTCTTACCGATTAAGTAAATTCGATTGATGACTCAAATTTTAGTTAAAAACGTCGGCCTTTCAGTAGTGCTGTGGTAACCAGAGGCGAATCCGCAGGGGGGAAATTAGGTTAATTTCCCCTTCAAATCCACAAAATTGCGATGGCACTCGTTTATAACGAGCCCCAATTATAATTACTAACCGTATACAACGACGGAATTTCTACAGTTTGATTTCCCATTTTATTTTAATTGCTCATTAAATCCGGGTTCAAAAAGACATTCGCTAAAAGCAGTCAAGTTGTATTGCGTTTAATTATTATACCAAACAAAATCCATATTTTCCTCGCTGTATCCAGAAACTCGCTAAATGCGGGATCATTTTAAGTGGGTAGTACTGTATTTTACATCACCCCCAAAATTCCTTTGGATCCTCTTATACAGGTAGCACGTTAGTCTAACATACTGTTATCCAGGGTTTGATTCCCAACTGTGCAAAGGGAAACCGAAAGTGGGGTAGAGGGAAAAATACGGAACACCCGGTTCTAGACAGCGGGTGAGATGCACTATTTTCATCAGCGAATGATGGGAAAAGACGAATCTGCCCCCAGCCGGAAGTAAATTTGTGGTTTTACGGCTCAAAGACTACAGTGGTCATGCTGCGCCGGGACCTACTGTTTTCCGAGGAATCCGAACCTCTTAAGGCCTAGGGAACCAAACCCCGGACTACAGTGAGCAGTGCGATCTTTATGAGATCTCTGAGTAAGCGTTCTTTGCACTGCTGGGAGTCGAACCCGGATTAGCCGCGCAATAGGAGAACGCGTTACCACACTGCGCCACCGCAGGGCACCCAGCCGAAGAAATCGGGTACAGAGTCACCCTTTCCCATTTCATCAGCTGGAAAAGGATGAATCTCTACTCAGTCGGTTCCTGTGACAAGTGGGTTAGGGCGGAGGTATTTAAGGAGAGGGTAAACGCCACAGTGGTGGTGATTAGGTCCAGACCAGCATCAGCAAAAACGATCTTATTCCTGACAAACCAGGGAATTTTAAGTATACGTCTAATTTGACAATTTTCGAATTGTTGGTGAGTTAGACCAGGCATGAAGACGGATCATGTGGTAGTTTTATAAAGAAGAATCTTATTTTAAGAGGGAAGAGCTATGGCCAATAAAATGGCGTTAACTCGCGGTAGCAGCAATGGCTTTATTTTTGACCATTTTTTAGATGAAGTTGGAATAGAAGACGTCTGTCGAGAGTAACTCTAAAATATAGTGCGTCTATTGACCAGGGTATTAATTTATGAAGGATTGAAACGTTGTCATGGATCCAAAGTTTAATTATATGCATAGAAACGATTGGTTTTTCGGGGTTGATGCAAATCCTCCACTGGTTGAGCCAACTGGTCAGGGTGTTGATATAGGATTGAATACCGCTAATGGGATCGGAAATATCTTCGTTTGAAGAGACAATAGTGTAAAACGTCATCAGCATAAAGGGGCAATGTGAATATTTGCATCTGTAGAAAAATCGCCGAAAGTGATAGTGAAAAGTTTTGCACTCAGAGTACCGCCTTGAGGGATGCCTACTCTGATTGGTCTAGGGTTAGAATCTATGCCATTTCTGATATTACCTGGTTAAATGACAACTTTCACCTGAACGTGCATCTTTGAGTGCCGTTTTGATCGGCAATCCAATTCCCAATTCCAATTGCCTCCGGCGGCCACCCTTCCCAATGAAACCCTTGCACAATCCCCCCCCCGCGATATTATCTGGAATTGCCTAAAAGTAAGGAGAGAGTAAATACGAATAATTCGAGTTTAGAAATTGAATTTAGCGAGTTGAAAAATGAGTCCTTCGTTCCAGATGGAATAAAAAGCTTTGGCTATGTCCAATGGTGTTACAGGCATAAATTCCCTAAAATTAAAACACTCGTAGGCCCTTTAATACGCACGTAAGACGAAAAATTTGGTGGGTGGTGGAATGCTGAGCGCAGAAACAAATTGTTCATTGTTAAGGACGTTATCGATGTGGGATTGAGTACGTTGGCGTATTAATTTTTCGCAAATTTTATAAAATATGAGAAGTACGGATATGCGTTTATAGTTTGTAGCAATTTTAGGATCTTTATTTTTATTCGATATACAAATTAATATATAAATTAATACAAATTAATATATAAATTAATACAAATTAATATATAAATTAATACAAATTAATATATAAATTAATGAAAGTTATTAATAAATTTTATTCGAAGCACGCCAACAAAGCACGTTCTGCGTCGCAACAGCAATGCTGTACAACCTCCGAGAAAGTACTGTGCCTAAAAAAGGTCAGAGAACGTTTCATTAAAGGCGGATGTTGTTAACGTCGTCAATGTTGCTCGTTTTCAAATTTACAAGTGTTTTCCTCAGTTAAAAAGCAACAAAATAAGTAAATAAAAACTCAAAATGTAATTGAGGAAAATTAAGGTTGGAATAGAAGGAACGAGATGGAATTTAATTTAGGAAAGAAAACGATAATATTAAAAAAAGTAGGAGAAAATCAGGATCGGAGTAAGAATATGTGCAAGGAAACAATCTAAAGCCTCTAGCGGAAGGAGGCGACTCTGCGAATGGACAATCCTGTTCCGTCTTCTGCGCATGGACTTTGTAAATGCAAGCATGTCGCTGCTTAGATACTAGTAATGCGAAACACGCTATAAATTAGCTAGATATATTAGCATCTAGCTGTTAGATAGCAGGAGGAGGTCTGTCACGTTTCTGCGTGGACTTCGTCAGTAGTAAATCGAAAATAGTCCGTAACTACTTCTAAAACGGTATACTATACTCCTCTAAAATACCCAATCTAAAATACTAAAATCCACCTACATTCCTCTCAAACGGTTCACTACTACCATAATTCACAGTCCATAATTACCTCCATACATTCTCTCTAAAACAGTATGTCATGCTCCTCTAAAATACACCTATAGTTCTCTAAAACTGTTCACTACTTTCATAATTCACAGTCCATAAACACCTCATTTTCCATGCTTAATTAAACAATTCCTTGCTTTAAAGGGCATAGTTGTCCCTACTTCAAAGCCCCCTTGCTCTTACTCCTCTCCCCGATTACATAGAAGCTATTTTCTCCTCTTACCATGTTAGTTTTCTAGCTACGTAAATATTATTGGATGGAAACACCGATAGGAATTTTTGATAGGAATCGCGGGGTCCCATAATTCCAAACTAAAGCAATTTCTTCTCTATGATTAAAGCTTCTAAAAAATAAGAGCTGACGCATCCTCCATTTTGATGCCGTAGTATCACGTAATTTTATGCACTACTGTATGAAGTTGAGTGATTTACAAGTTATTTTCAATGAAATAGAATTCAGTGGGTTTGTGTGACGCTGTGAATTGTTAAAATCATTTGAGGACACAGAATGCTTGGATTTGCAACAGAGAGGGTTCAAGATTACGTAAGCAATATTTTGGCCATTTTATACTCCTTCCCCACCTGTTAAGGGGGGCACGGGTTTTAAGCGAGCAAAAATCTTCCATAATAGCCATTTTTTTTTAATCCACAATTTTAATGAGAACTACATGCTTGATTCTAAAAAAAATTAGGATGGAGTTTCGCAAAGGTCATGAATATATTCAAAATGTAATTATTTTTAATATGCATGTCACAATTTAAACATTTTTTTTTTTTTGCTTTTATGCCATATCACGTACCATTATCCGTAAAATAACTTCAGTTTAAATTATCCGCCTTGTATATTTTTCATTTTAATATAAAGCTAAGAATGATTATTATATGAAGCAAACTTATTGAAATACAATGCAAACTCTTAAAAAAATTAAAGAATATGAAATGACCATTTTATCGACCATGTCGAGCTCTTCTGCACAGCACTACATAGACGTTTTTTTTACATCGCAAATATAGGAACCGCACGGCCGAAATGAACGGAATTCGGGTATTTCCAAACTAATTGCATTTTTGAAGTCCTGTTTCACAATAGCCTCTCAAGTTCATCGCCATCTGGAGTCCAGGTATTGTGCGTTCGCGCAGACCTGACGCCCAATGTCGTTAACAGACGGGTTAGTCCACTGCAGTTTAGGGAAGAGCGTCTTCCCGAAACTGTTTTTTCGCGCGGGATAAACCAGTTCCTCCAAGACGCCCTTCCCTAAACTGCAATGGAATAACCGATCTGCTAGCGGTTTCACTCGCCAACTGAGCGGGAATGCATAGTACAGTTTCATTTCATGCGCATTTAAACACTGGAAAGCTTTTGGCGAAACACCTTCTTGAAAGAAGGCAATAGCATCACATTCGTTGTTCGGCAATTCAAACAAACGCATTGCAGCAGCCATTTAAACGTGCACTCTCACAAAGAAGTCCAAACTAAAAAAGCAATCCCACAAATCCAAAGACAAAAGCATCGAAAGACTTACGATTATTTTACGAACAATTACGATGAAAATTGCGATCGCTTACGACTTTTTCCATTTTTCACCTTCGCGACGAAAGTGTTACAACTCAAAATTCAGTGAAGATTAGTTAACGTTACAACTAAATGCAGAAAACAATGTTGCATCCTGCTGCAGAGGTGAATTAATCCTATTGGAGGCCCCCTAGCGGTAAAAATTTGGAGGCACTTAGACTCAGGGCTGTAGTTAGGGAGTGGCGTTTAAGGCTCACGCCAGGGGGTGCAGGCGAGGAAAGGGGTAAAATCGGCTGAAATAATTCACAGAGGAGAATATGTCCATAACTGAGGGGTAGCGGACGGTTCTACCAGGGGTGCAAGATCTAGCTACGGTGTTGCAAGCTAAAAAAAAAGGTGCACGGAACTGATGATGTTTTCGGAAAGGTTTCAGTGAGTTACTTAAACTGGCAATATGTAGCTAATAATAAACTCAACGAGTTTCAAGAAAACACAATTTAAAAAAGTTAACATTAAAATTCCAGAGTGCTGAAAAAAAGGTTTTCTATGAATTTGCGTCTTGATTTCTCTTCGGCAAATTCAATTATTTTGTGCAGTATTTATTTCGTCCAAAACTTCTTGTTCTATGTATAATATGGCCATGTTGTTCAATCTCTCTTCTCCATTGTACCCCTTTAAGTAGTTTTTAACGCGTTTTAAAACTGAGAAAAGACCTTTTATTTAATATCAGTACTGTTATTTTCAAAATGATATCTACATTAGGAAAAGTTCCACTCCCTTTATAGACTTCGAAATATTATTCACTAGCATTTTTGTCTATTTATCAACACTTTGATTATCATCTTCTTACACTCTTATTTCTCCTTTCTTAACAGCATGTACTAATATTCTCTGCAAATGTTCTTGCGAACTTCCTTTATTATTTTTGACATTTTAATATCACTTGATGTCATATTACGCTTCTAAATATCGATATTTCGCTTCTTTAATTTATATAATTATTATTCTTCATAACTTCTGCAAAAACAGAGTAAACAATATTTACAATTTTCATTTGGACCCTTTACGTCTTGGTATGCACATCCAAACGATAAATGCTCATTGATAAATACTCCAATGATGATACATCAATAATCCAGTGCCGTATTTCCAATAGGCTATAGACTAAGACGGCAAAATTTTGTGTATTGAGTCTAATATAACAAAATCAATACCGTATGATAATATAATCAAATGCTTCGCCGAGAAGAAAGCTAGAAGTCATACTTTTCATTTAAAAATACCATTGTTCGACAGGCTATTTTTTGTTAAAATTAAAATTTATTTCAATAAAATTGAATTTGATTTATTATATACCAAGAAAAGATAATACTTTAATATATTAGTTAATATTGTTTAATATTTATGTTTCAATTTATGAGTTTATTTTTAAACAAAGTTATTGTCAATACAAAAGTTTTGCGTACATTGAATGTAAAAATAGTTATGCTTCTACAACTAATAGGGAACGGGTAGGAAGGGGCAGCAAAAATAGCCTAGGGGCGGCAAAAATTGTAAACCCGCCCATGCAATAATCCCATAGATTTTGCACACAGTAATGCACGAACACTTTTCTTTTTAAGTTTTATTTATTCCATAAGAAAGGCTCAATTCTTTAAAATAATAGTTTAAAGCGAATTTCAGAAAAATTAATACAATCGGAGCAGGACGCAAACGCCCTTTAAGATTTGTATAGAAACTCCAATTTTCGCGCAGAAATATTACGTAAACAATTTTCTCTTCACGTCGAATTACCTTTTATCATTCTCGCACTCAAGTGTGTGTATTATATATATAATATATATTCGGGGTAAGTATTAAGGCGCATGCCTGGAAGTCAAATGAAAGTTCTCAGCTTTTTATAAAAACAAGTATAATAAAAATTTTTTTTTTAAAGTCAATTCCTTCAATGCGCTGCTCAAATAAAAGGGAAGAAAGGGAAAAATTGCGAAAAGCAATTTTGGCGACATTTGGCTGTAATTGGCGGCAAGCATTAATCGCCAAATACACCAAAGGAAAGCAAAAAAAATTCATTTAAATTTAATTAATGAATTAATATTTGAAAAAACTGTATTAACATCAAGTGTCATCCACTACAAGTTTAAAAAAATTTATTTGAACTTGATTGGATGGATAGAAAATATTTTATTAACGATTGAAAATTTGAACAAGATATATAAATATATATATATATATATATATATATATATAGGGAGAGTGTGAGCTAATAGAAGGAATTGAAAAATGGCGTTATTGAAACAATTCCGCCATTATAATTTATTTAATTCTCACATTTCGCGTATTTATATATAGGGAACTACCGTTATGACGGTAGCATTTAATCGTTCTGCACTCATTGTTAAACTAGTGTGATTTTTAATTAGCTATAATTTAATAAGAGAACGTGCTGTACTTATAAACGTAGAGTATGTAAATACCAAATATTTCATTTTTCGCTTTTTGTATTGTGGCGATTTTTTAACTAGGAATCTTCCGAGCTCGGGGCCCCTGGCAGCCCCTTAATCCGCCACTGTCCTGCTGTTTAAAACGTTAAGCTGTAAGTTATTCTAATTTCCGTTAGTTGGTACATGCAACGGTTTTGATGTTTCATTGTTGGTAACCAACTCTCACGGAAAGAGTTCCATTTTGAGTTGTTCGTTGACCTTGAACGAGGGACCGTTAGATTCTCTTTTTACAAAGCGTTATATTTTCTGTTGTAACTGTTTACGATATCGGACGAGGCAGAAAAGTATGTACTATTTCGAGTTGTCACACTTTCGATGAATGGTCAAAGGAAAGGATTTGGTTACAACTTGAATTGCTCCTCTTTAGCTGAATGTTCAAAAGAAAATGAAGTCAATGTTGGTTGAAAGTTGGCTTTTTATGGCGCAAGAGCATCTGGGCTATACTGCGCCAAGCCGCAGTCAATGTAAAAACCTCTTAGGAGTACTAGAGTAGAATCTTGACAGTTAGTAAAGGGAATAGGGTCTTAACGCCTTCCAAATCATTTCTACGGCCTCAGGTTTCTTTCTAGAAAGAGTACGATGACGTACTTTCCTACTGACAGTCCTGCAGGGCCGTGTAGGGAGGCAGCTGGAGCGGCCGCTCAGCTCGCACCTCCGTTAAAAAATGCAGGGCAAGCACGAATAAATAAGTTTTTAGAGGTCCTTATGTACTTTCCCAGAGTATTTAATCAATTGACCTTTCGTGTGTGTAACGTTATATTTCCCATAACGCACAAGAAACTTTTAAATCGTGGTCGAAATATATACGTTGTTAAATGCGATAGCATCAGTAAGACTATGCAAGTTATGTTTATTGTGACGCCCTTATAGCCACTACAGAGACCCCCCGGTTTCCGATAAAAAAAAAAATTACCACAAAGTTCTGAGAATCTGAAATTTATAATTATATTGTAACTGTTTTTTTTTTGTATTTATAATGCGGCAGTGGACTTAAGATGTTATAGATAAATAAAATGGTTTTAAGAAATGCGGAGTGATTGATATATCCCAAGCTAACTTTTTTTAGAAATGTCTTTTTAATTTAACTTCTTTATCTTCTCTTTACCTTTGGTGTTTGGGCGAGTGATGAACTTCATTTTGTAATGCTAAACTCCGGTCAGTTTCGTTTTTAATCGTTATGTTACGTTAAAGCATTTTTGAGGGCCGCTAAAATCTGTTTTGACCAGGGCCGCTAAAGCCGTAAGCACGCTCTGAAGTCCTGGCGCCATGTTTGTCAAGCTTGCCCTTACAGCATTGCTTGTGAAACCTGCAGATGCAGATGATCCCTCGTTGACTACAAGCCACAAGTTGACTCACCGCCACTGGGGACGGAGCTTATATCATGGATCCCGCAGTGAGTATTGAATCTGTAGTTCGTTCGCGGAAAGTTGACCAATGGTACTGTTAGAATTCACGGGAGCTGACGTCACAAACGGGCTACTTCATTACAGCAGAGGGGAGAACGCCATTACAGAACTTTATACAATATTTTTTGCCACCCACGTTTAAGCAGATCAAATTAGAGCTTTTTTTGTATTTGGAGAAACAGAGGCGCCCTCCTCATCCTGGATTCGAACCAGGGTTCTCGCGTTTGGTCTGCAGTACTTTGACCAACTAGACGAATGAAGACAAAAAAAATTCCCCACGGAAAACCTCGCCAGGCTTTTCTGTGTTGACTTGTTTGGCAATTGTGTTATCCCTGTGAAGGGTAATAATATCTTACATCCTCATATACGAAGAAAACTGCGTTTGTTCTTGTCCTCGTTCGTCTAGTAGGTCAAGACACCGCGGGCTAAACGCGGGGACCCTGGTTCGAATCCAAGATGAGGACGGCACCTCTTTTTCTCCAAATATAAAAAAGCTCTAGTTTGAGCTATATGTACGTGGGTGGCAAAAATTATTGTATAATAAATTCCCCCACGAAATACTCACAAAAATCTCGCCCCGGAGGCTTTTCTGTGTTGACCATTATTTGGCAATTGTGTTATCCCTGTGAAGGGTAATAATATCTTACATTACAGAACTTTTTTAACGAACGTTTGTCTGCGCCAAAAACCAGTTCTGAAATGACGTCCTCCCCTCTGCTGTAATGAACTAGCCCGTTTGTGACGTCAGCTCCCGTGAATTCTACCGTTACCATCGGTCAACTTTCCGCAAACGAATTATGGCCGGACGTCTCCCAGTCGTGCTCAGGGGAGAGTTCGATTATTGCGTAAGCAATATTTTAGCCATTTTATACCCCCCTCCCCTGGTAAGCAAAAATATAGGCTGGCGTAGGAAAATAAACAGCAGCCCTCCCCTCCACAGGTGCTTAAGTAATACTTGAAATCTCCCCAGTGTCATTCCTCTCCGGTTGTGCCACAATAACAGGATCATGACTGGTCAATTATTGAAGAAGCTGTGAACCGGATTGGGACCCCAAAGCACCTTATGCCACCCGTTTTTACCCCCCACCTCAATCAGTGATAAGAACATGAAAATTGCTTCACTTTGTTTTAACATTTATTGTCAATAAAAAACTCAGATTGAAACAAACAGTAAACAATATTATTACTTATATTTACGTATTATCTTCTTGGTATATAATAAATCAAATTCAATTTTACTGAAATAAATTTTAATTTTAGCAAAAAATAAAAGCCCATTAAACACTGGTATTTAAATGGAAAGCATGACGTCTAGCTTTCTTCTTTTCATAATAGCACTTCCCGTTTATAGTTCTTGCTCGGCATCAGTAAAATGTCAAACTGATCAACGAAATCGTTATAACTCAATAGTACATCACGCAAACCTTGAACGAATCTCAAACCATTATAATTCAAAAAGTTGTTATAATAAAGGTTTTGGTCTAATAAATGAAGCAAATTCTGCTTCATCTGATGTTTCCAGAAACTAATCTTAGGATTGAAGTTATTAAATGAACAAAAAAATCCCTCAATTCAACCAGAAACGGTTTTTTGCTTTCTCTGAAAATTGGGATTTTTTGAGTTGTAACACTTTCGTCGCAAGGGTGCGATATTACAAGTTCGGAAGTATGATATGAATTTGAGGAAGCGAAGAGAAAATGCTGCTGAAGCCAAACTTTTCGATTGTAATTCTGGGAAAAAATGGACAGACCATCGACATCTGGCATCAATTTGGAACGCAAGGTCCGACGAACGTAAGGTCAAAGGTTAATGAAAATCGATGCTACACTTGCGCCGAAATTTATGCGAGATTCAAAAGGGAGATCCTAGAACCAGTGTCTTCTATGCGAGTGGTTATTTCATAAGTGATGAAAAGGACTGATGCGATACGAGTCTAATTTTAAAGCAGGTTCAAATTAATGAAAGTTTTTAATTTCATATGCAATTAAAAAAAAATCGGCTTAAGTTTCGGTTTTATTAAATTACTATGTAAATCACAAAACTTGCTTTGCAGAAACCATAGTAAATCATAGTTTCCTTAACTTCGGAGTGCACTACGAAATTAGGAATGCCTGCTGGGAAATTCGGCACTCTTACTGGAAATTAGGCAAGATATTAGCCCTAGTTAAAAATGAATTATAACTTAATATTTCAGTAATTTGATTTTTAAAACGATTTTCGGCATTTCAAGAAATGATATTTTAATGGTTGGTTGTAGTTTTATGGGGCAAGGACAGCGAGAGTAATTCTGCGCCAAACAAAGTAAAAGTTTAACAGAAAAAGGAAGGTGTTACAGTTTTTTTCTAAAATTATTGGGTAATTAGACATGTTTGCCCTATTTGGTACATACTGTTGGTTCACGAAAAAGTCCTATGGAACAGTTAGAAATAACGGGGTGACGTCACAAACGGGCTAGTTCGTTACAGCAGAGGACTAATTTCATAACTTGTTTTCGGTGAACGTTTGTCGGCGCCAAAATCAAGTTCTGGAAGAGGAGTCCTCTGTTGTAATGGAATAGCCCGTTTGTGCCGTCACCTCCCGTTATTTTCGACTGTACCATTGGACTTCTTTTCGTGAACGAACAGTATATAATCAACGGGCGCAAGTGGTTAAGCACAAATAAACTCTAGATGACAATATAAATCAACGTTTATTGGCGTAGTGATACCAGCGCCGATGTTATGGCGTGATTAGATGGTGAAACGTTCACCATCTAATCACGCCATACCATCGGCGTTGGTATCACTACGCCAATAAACGTTGATTGATTGACATTGTTGTTTGATTTAATCTGCGTAGTGTTCGATTTATATACAAGCTCTAGATAGTTTAATTTATTTTAACCCTCAATACAATTCAGCGCGTTCTCGAAAACAAGCGTTCTTTAACAATACGAATCGAACAACTCTTTGGTCGATCCCGGCCCACCTTTCAAACCTCAGTGCGCGGCCGCAATTACTAGAAATATTGGTACTTGCGTATTAACAGATCGTCAGAGACAACTCCCCCCCCCAGAAATGTAAAGATTGGAAAAAATCGTGACAGTTTTCATCGTAATTGTTCGTAAAAAATCGTACGTCTTTGGATGCTTTGTCGTCTTTGAAAGTGTGAATTTGTGGCATTGATTTTCCGGTTTGGACTTTTAAGTGAGAAATGGACGTGTAAATTACTGTCACAATGCCTTTGAACTTCCGAGTAACGAATGGGAATGACCTTTTAGGAACAACGCGGGAAGGCTGTAAGTTTCAGTAAATTCTGAGAACTTCAACCCGTCTCGGTACTTACGTATTCCAGTTATTACTTATTATTACGTTTTAGCGGCCCCTGATCTTATTTGGCGATCTTAGAATTATGCCAAATTTGTGAATGTAAAAATAAACGATACAAATGCAACGTTTTTCTGATTCAGGCAGCGTACATCGAAATGTGATCCGACCGGGACGAGTCATGAAGCGGGGTGGGGGGTCTGGGAGTTTCCTCCAATTCGATCCCTGTGATTCAAGTAAGTGTAATAATTGCATGAAATATACTAATTGCATGAAAAAAATACTTAACGTAAAAATACATAAACAAAATGGCGGCGCTGTGACGATTTTAAAAGCGTTTTTACGATAAAATCCAAACAGTGTTTCCAAGTTACGATTTGTCCCGTGAAACATGTCAGTTCTAGTACAATGGTGCTAACGACCATACGTAAAGACGTTAATACCGAAACGTTGAATATAACTAAACAGGTGGTTGAAGTGGGCATCGTCAGATGTAAATCTTTACCCATTTCCGCCCGGACAAAATTGTCATATATTATTTAGTTACGTATGTTTCATGTATAATTTTGTCCAAAATAAATTTATTTTAACTTCTGTAGCGCAAGGACAGTAAGGGCCATTCTGCACCAGCAACTAAACGGAAATGAGTTAACCAACACAATTCGGTATAACATTAAAGATCCATTAATAGGGGCTCATGCACCCAAAGTCTGTTTTCAGCACAATTCGTTAATCACAATGGCATTTGATTTACAGAAGATTCTCGTCTTTCAATAAATGGCCAGCTCCAATGAACATCAACTGTTCAACAGCTTATAAACTTTCAATCAACACTAACCAATATTAATATGGCCTATCTCGACGGGTTAAATCAAAACCCCCCAACATAATCCAGCATTTAATCAACATTGCAACTATTCCTAAAACATTACGCATAACTATATTGACACAGAACAAGTGGATAAATAACTAAACACACAAAACTAGATTGGGTAATTCATCAGTTAACTAAAAAGTACTCACTCGAACTGTAATTTTCTAGACCTTCACCAGGGCATTTCAGTCAATCGTTTGGTAAAATCACAAATGCCTGTATTTGAAATGGTCCCGTCTTTCCGGTCGACTTTTTTTCCTCCACGATGAATCGGAACTTCTTGATAATTCGTACAAGCTACTTCTGTCTAGCTTCAATTTCGGTTGACTTTATGGCGCAAGGAATCTTGTTGCCGCCTCAAAGTGCTGTTCCATGATCCGACGGAGACCTACTCCAGCAATCGTCCAGTCTATGGCAACTATCGCATACTCCGACTAAAACTCAAAGCACGGAGTGTGAGTTACTACTGATTTTTCACCGAGATTATCGTTAACACAACTTGTGCCACTACTATTTCTTCACAGAGGCCATCGTTAATACGCCTTTTGACGCCTAGTGTCTGATTTTTTCGTCTTTACCTCTCCATTATTACTTCCACAGCGTTAGTCGTCTTTTAGCGCGCATTACGATTTCTTACAAGACGCAATCATGATCCGATGACGTCATGGACCATCCAGCCCTATGGGAACCTCTCCACAAAAGCAATGCAAATGATGCACAATATCAAGGTTGCCCGTTGGCCAAGTATTTATCCCTAAATAACGAAAAACACCGTTATTGCAGAAAAGCGAGAATACTTACATACAATTAAGTGGAGATACACGTTAAATTGATAATGGAACTCCTAAAATCAAATTCAATACGCTTAAACATCGCTACTGAGCATGGGCGCCCATGTGAGGGCAGAAGGGGGCTCCAGTATACAAAACCGTTCAAAAAGTTTATTTTCCCGATTATGCTCTACCTTTATTTTCAACTGTTTTACAAGCGCATTTTAAAGTAAGGTACTTTTTAGCTCATTACTAATTGTCAAGCAGTATCAATTATTTTTGTAGCATTTTAGTATCTTGTACATTCATTAAAATGTTTGACAGCCTTAAGAAGGAGGTAATAATTTTTCAGCCCCCCCCTAAAAGTACTCATATGGGCGCCCATGCTACTGATTAAAAAAAACAAAAAACTAATTAATGAGTGATTATGTTCAAATTGAATATAAATAAGATCAATATCTCCCTTTGGTTCAAAACCAAACAGAAAAAAAAAAATCTAAGAAATATATTCTGTAATCTGCGTAGACTATTAACACGTAAGCGGAACAGTTTATGCAGATGGTCTATTTGAGCACCATATTACGAGTATTACCACAAATCAAGGGAAACTAATGTACATACAAAGAATATATAGTACGTAAGGCACCCTTCTCAGGGCTCCTTCACATAATTGACAAAGAATGGTCAACGCACAAAGACACCGGGGCAAGTTTGTGATTTTTGTAGGGGATTTACTGTACATAATTCCGACATCCACGTTTTTAGCTCAAACTAGAGCTTCATTTTTAGAAGAAAAAGGGAATTTTTTTTAATATAAGTAATACGACACAACCAAAAATCAGAAGCTTTAAAAATGTAAATGTAATTTTCCATTGTCGGTAAAAGCAATGACAGTACAATTAGCGGGATTGGGAATACAAACCTCTTGAGGCCTAGGAAAAAAAACCTCAGACTACAATGAGCAGATGGCCACTGAGCTTTTTTTTTAGAGGGTTGCTTTTGGCATAGTCGAGGGTTGAACTCTGTACACCCGCACACTAAGCGCATTGCACCACCGCAGGATCCAAATCGAGCATTAATAAAATTAGTTGCTTGCGCAGCTGGTTGGTTGGTTGCATTTGTATGGCGCAAGGGCAAGCGTCATTCTGCGTCAGACGAAGTGCTTGCATATACAGCAGAAACGTCTCTAGCTCCATAATCCTGTCGACAAAGAATAAAGCACAGCAAATCATTTCGTCATGACGTTAACAACATACGAATATCCATTCTTATATTCTTTGTACGATGGGGTCATATGGGGGTGAAGTAAATGGCTTACCATGGCCCTAATACATTTACAGCGAAGATTAAGGGGAGTCGAACCTTGTCCAATGAGTCCGAGAGTGTAGGTCAAATGCTAGGGCCTTCATTTAAGCTATAGCTTTTTAAAAATAAACAATCGAACAAGTACTAATGAAAACACCATTTTTATAACCCGTTTGCAGAATACATCGATGCCGCTGACTTGGCTGTAAACGAAACGTAGAATCAGCGAAGCTCTGGAAATCGTTTCAAACTTAACCCTTCAACTGCTTATGAGGCGGTTTCCACGAGCAACATGAATAATAATCCCCCGATTTTCGTGGGTATGCAATTTTCCCATCTCTCATCATCTTTGGTTACAAAAATATGCTACATATTTTAACTCTCAATTACATGTAGATTTGAAATATGTAATAAAAAGAAATATGCAATTTTTGAAGCGATTTTGATAAAAGGGGAAAAAAAAAGAGCAGTCAGAGGATTAAAAACTCCGATTCAATGTGTTGTTACTGACAATGAGATAGGATCAATTTGTATACCGTTTGTAAATTTTTCGTCTACAACATGTGGTGCGACGGACGACTTATCGTTTGTGGTTTTACGGCTCAAAGACTACAGTGGTCATGCTGCGCCGGGACCTACTGTTTTCCGAGGAATCCGAACCTCTTAAGGCCTAGGGAACCAAACCCCGGACTACAGTGAGCAGTGCGATCTTTATGAGATCTCCGAGTAAGCGTTCTTTGCACCGTTGGATGTCGAACCCGGGTTAACGGCACATTAGGTGAATGCGTTATAACACTGCGCCATCGCAGGGCCGTCAGACGACTTAACCGGGTTTTAGAACCACATTTACAACGATGCTTAATGGCAAGTAATGACCCTGGTTCTTTGCATCATAACGTAGAGGTAAGTACCTAATTACACTCATTTGCAGTGGTACAGTAAATAAACGTCATTGTACATTACGCAATGACGTTTTCTTACCCACCGGCATCATTCCCCGTGCAAGAAATATTTTGTTAAGTTTCACCGCTTATCATTTTAACAAATTAATAATTGTAATTATTCATCATCATCAAGTGCCTTCTCCAATGGTTGGCGGCCAATATTGACCACATTTTCTTGTTTCTTCTTTTACGTGAACGTGCATCTATGAATGCCGTGGATAATGTCTTCCGTGCTTAGTCTAATCCAAGCCTTTAAGTCATCCATCTTTCCTTCCATCCATTCATCCATCCTTCCTTTTTATGTCGCTAGGTCTTCCCCATTGTGGTAGTTTGTATTTTTCTCCCTTCACTATGTTGCCCCAGTAGAGGTGGATTCCACACAGTGGGACAAAAAAAAATTCTCTAATTATGCCGCTGTTTTTGATTTTAACTTATTTTTTTTAATGTTATATAGCTAATCAAACCTTTTGCTACTAAAGCAATATATCATCTGATTTGTAATTAAAAAATCTATGAGAAAAAACTTTTTAAAGCTTGTATGTGTCCCATTGTGTGTACCACCTGGCATACGGTGGGAAATGACCAAGTCCACAATGGAACAGTCAATAAAGTGAATTTTTAATGTTTCATGAATAAAAACACATTTTTATAAATTCTGAGTCACTTATTAGTGAAACGTTTATTAGTTTTTAAGACACTAAAGAACTTTTAACAAATTTAAACTACATTTGGACACTAATACTGAACATGAAAAACTCACTGTGGAAATTTTTTTGATTTGCGACTTCCTGATAACAGCCTCATCCTTTACAGTTGGGAAGACGAAGTGTTTCCTGCCTTTTCTCAAGGAGTTCACGACGACTTCATCTCCCTTGATTTCTACCACTTGTCCAGCGTAGTAAAATTTAATTTTCTTCCTATCTTCACACTCTACTAAAACCCAGGATTGGACTGCTTGATTGGGAGATTCTTCAAAAAAGTCTTCATTTGCATCTGATTCTGGATCTGAACCTACATAGTCGGATACCTCATCATTATGTTTCTTCGACTTTTTTGGAAGATTCAGAGTCCAAAAAAATGGGGTTTTTCCTGGGGGTTTCTTTTGATTTTTCATCTCTTTCTCTGTGTTTTTTTAGACTTTCTTTTTCAGGTGTGCTGCTGATGATAGCCATGTTACAAACCAATAGCCCAAATACGTGTTGTACACGGTGAGACGTCCAACTGTGCACTTCTTGTTTATGTCCCACTGTGTACTTTCAACATGACCACCGTGTTTTGGCCAAAACTACAATAATTGTTTATCAAAGCTACTAAAGATCCCCAAAGTGTAAAGCTAAACAATGAATATACACCATAAAAACATAACATAGCATTCAAGTAAACTCGCCTCTTGGATATTTTGCCTCAGAAATATGAAAAAAGTAACTTTTACAATAGAAAAACCATAAAGTTGTTCTGACAGACAAGCTTGTTATGATTCTATGCCATTATGGTTTCAGACATCCGTCATGGTAGTGGCATTGTCCAGAAGTGATTCTGATTGTGCATTCAAGAAAAGTAGTCCGATAGAACAGAAATAACGAGAACTAACGTCACAAACGGCCTACCCGGTTACAGCAGATGGGGACTCAAAGTTTAGAACTTGTTTTTGGCGAACGTTTGTCTATGTCAAAAACCAATTCTGAAATGGAGTCCCCATCTGCTGTAATCGGCAAGACCGTTTGTGACGTCAGTTCGTTATTTCTAACTGTTCCATCGGACTACTTTCCGTGAACAGTCTTTCACACAGCTAAATATTGATAAACTATTGGAAAATTATGAATTGTTTTATATAAAGAATATTCCGTAGTGTGTACGAATATATGGAAGCCACACGACTAACTTATATGTAACTTGAAAAGATAATCGTAAAATTGGGAAACAATATTTTAATAGAAATGAATATGAATGATATTGGCAAGCCAGAGAACGACTCCAAAACCTTCAGACTGCGAACTCGTTTGACTTGAATTTTAAAACGATTTTTATATTGTTTTACATGCATTTGTGTGCTGCATGTATTCTCCAACCATTAGTGAATGAATTGCTTCCAGTACTACTGCTAATATATATATATATATTTCACTAGGTGGCGAGTTAAACTTATAGCAAAATCACATAAAACAGCATCGAATACTAGTTAAGAAACTGAAGTAAGAAAATCCCACTATCGCATCGTTAAGTAAAGCTAAGTTTGCATCTCTACGTCGAAAGGGCAACAAAGTTTATGCTGTTCCGTGGCCTGTAGTTTTCCGAGGACTCCGAACCTTTTAAAATTTTGGGAACCAACCTCCGCCCTTCAGTGAGCAGCTAACCGATAATAAGTTTTTTTTTTTGGCAACGTTTAAAGTCGAACTCAGGTTAAGGTACGTTAGATAAACGCGTTACCACTGTAGGGCCTTGAAGCTTAATTACGACTTAGCTGTTGTAATAGATGGAGGATTCCTTGTTTGAGTTTTACAGCACAAGAACAGCAAGAGTTACGCTGCGTCGGGACCTAGTTTTCCGAGGAATCTGAATCTTTTAAGCCACAGCGAATCAACCCCGGGACTACGGTGGGCAGTCGGTCGGTAAACGTTCTTTTGGCATAATTGGGAATCCAACCCGGGATAACTGCTCGCTAGATAAGCATGTGTTCTGAGCTTAAATGATTTTTCCTGCACAGTGAGGAGTCCATTATCACGCTACTCCTGTTACATTAAATTTTATGGAATGTACTCTATGTGGGCAAAGGCATAGAGTAAATAATCCCGGTCGAAAGTTGGCATTTAATATTTAACAACGCCGTAGGACTTAAAACACATTGTTGCTGATCAACAAGTTAAGAGAAGATGCTCAACACAGATTATGTAGTCAGAGATAGGTGGTCAACTAACTAAACAAAAACAAACATTTTTATGTGAAAGAGAATAAAAAAACGATATTCAATAAATACAATGAAAATAAAGACTTAAGACAATGTTTGTGAGTATTCGAACATAACCAGAAACTCCAATGAAGCAGCACTTGTTAATCTCGACTTGTAAATATTTAATGACACAGAAGTCAATCCTTCATTTGCTCAAAGAAAAAATTTATCTATTAATTAATTTATTTATTAATTAATTATATTATATCTATTTTGCAAAATTGCTAGTCCAAAGTCTGCATAAAGTGTGAAAGGAAGTTGCTTAGGAATTTGCTTACATGTCACAATCGTGATTCAGGTAGTATTATGGCGCAAGGATTTTAACGATAGTGGTAAACCCCTGCTGGAATAGTTTATTTTTTCACTTACTTAAGCACATAGCAGGTCACGCTCTGCGCACGGCCTCCTAAAAAATGAAAAATAAGCCATAAAATATAGAAAATCATTTTAAATTTAATATGCCGGGTGACGCTCCTAAACTCACAAGACTACATCAACTTTTACATCCTCAGAAATTTTGCACCTGCAATAGGTCACATGGGATGGGACAGATGGCCTAACGTGATATTTTCGTATAACGATACGTTTAGAACAAGGCTTCATGGGAATCGAAGGTATTGTTCGTTCGCGAAAAGAAGTCCGGTGGAACAGTTAGAAATAACGGGAGGTGACGTCACAAACGGCCAATCTGATTACAGCAGAAATGGTCTCCAATTTTAGAACTTGATTTTGGCGTCGATAGACGTTCACCAAAAGCCAGTTCTGAAATTGTAGTCCTCCTCTGTTGTAATTAACTTGCCCGTTTGTGACGTCACTTCTCGTTATTTCTAACTGTTCTATCGGACTTCTTTTCGTGAACGAACAGTAGTTCAATGAGTCTTAGGGCGGAAGTAAAATGCTAGAGTATTCCTTTGAAAAATGCAAACTGGAACTACAAACATGACTAATAAACACAGCTATTAGATGAACAACGCGGCGTAAAGTTAGTCAAATGAATCATGTCAGTGGATTGTAGTTTTTTGACGCAAGAACAGCGAGGGTGGTTCTGCGCCAAACAAAGCCTTCAATTAAAAATAAACAATACGAATTAAACAAAAAAGTAATTACTATAAAAACCATTACAATTGATGTGTCATTAACGCCGACATGATAAAGTCGATTTTTACACTCTTTGTAAATTTTACGGCCAGAATAGCTTATATAATGCGGGACGTATTGCTGGACCAAGGTTTTTAGAGGCCCTAGGCCGGAAGGACAGAATGGGCCTCTAAAAAATATAGTCCTTTCAATATTCATTCAATAAATTATCATTTTTCCTTTAAATTCCCTATTAATATTTAGGTTTGTCCGTAAAGAAAATTTATGGGTTAATTATAAATAAACAGGGTTATAATAATGCTCAAACTTAAATAGCAGGCCTTTGGGGGGCCGTAGGCCCTGGTCTACACGTAAATCCGGCACTGGCAGGACACATGATTAAACGCAATCTCCAGGCATCAAAGTTTAATGGTAATTGCCGAACTTAAAGCAATAGTTCCGCCTGTGATGGTTTAAGGTACCTTGCAGCGCTTATTTTATAAGAACTGCTATTTGAAAAAAAATATCAGAATAAAAACGATCATTAATAAATGTGTCACAGCTATTTCCTGATTATTTGCTAGGGTATAATACAACAGATTTCAAGTATCTTTCTCGTTAGTCTTTCACTGGAATAAGAACTGGGAACCTGAAGTGTAAAACTAGTGAAAAAGAAGTTATTCCACATAGTGTAAGTTAATGGAAATCTGATTAGATTGAATTTTATACCCGCAGAAGGAAACTGAAACTGAGGAAATTTTTTCAATGGAAGATGCGGTAAGAGATGCATCAACACTTCCTAGAATATGCTTCAATGCTTTGAAACACTTTTGCAACAGTTTTTAAACTGTTTAAACTGCTTACTTTTGCAACTTTTTGAGCACAATGCTTTGAAACACAAATCAGGTTCGATACCATGGGCGCCCATACGAGTGGCCCATCTAGTGGGAAGGCTGAGAAAAAAAAATAGAAGGGGTACTTCTGGGCTGAGCAAAATTATGACCACCTCCTCAATGCTGTAGAGAATATTAGTGAATGTATAAGGCACCAAAACGCTACAAAAATAATTGATACTGCTTGACAATTAGTAATGAGCTAAAAAGTACCTTATTTTAAAATGTGACTGTAAAGCTTTTGAAAATAAATGTATAGCATATTCGGGCAAATAGAATTTTTAAACGGCTAGGGGGGCTCCGAGACCCCATATGAACCGCCATTCGACACCCCATATACGAACGAATCATTAAGGGAGAGTATAATTATGATTAATTGAGTATGATGGACGCCTTTCTGGGTTGATTTGGCTGGTTGTAGTTTGGGCATTGGCGTACGTAGAGGGGTGTCGATGGGGGTTATAACCCCATTACCATGAAATTTTGTATATTTGTAAAGGATATGTGAGTTGTAGCTCTGTGATCCCCCCCCCCCCCTGCCACTGAACCTATAACCCCTCCTTACGAACTTTCCGCGTACGTCTATGGTTTTAGGGTACAAGGACAACAAGGGTCATTTCGATCCAGACAAGGTGAAACCGTACGTATGATTTGGGAATGAACGTAAGTTAAAAACATAATTATAAAAATATATTAAAAATATACTGAAGCGAAACTATGTAATATCAGATAAAAAGTTAACGTTTTCATGATTATAGTGTCGTACAACATGTCCCTAAGCTTAAAATTATTTCGGTGAACGCCTTTCCTGGCAAAGGCTTACGAAGTAAGTATTCCAGGAGGGAAAGAAAAAAGAAAGGAGGAGGGTAACCTCATATGAACGCAGTTTTACTGGTATACAACCCCAAGAAAACCGCAAACTCCTCCTGTAAATTCTAAATCAATATTTGGTTCCTAATTTCCATGTGAATTTTCAAGTCCCACATTTTTGGTTTCTAATTTACAAACTCCCAAACACGCGGTCTTCAACGGTTTTATTGACGTCGGTGCAAACCATGGAAGAATCAAAAAGGAATAATTCGGTTCACCCACTTACTTGATTAATCGCAGTTCGACTGAAAACACAGTCATGGTAACTCTACTATAATGACGTATTTAGTGGGGTTTTTTTTTGTTAGTTTCCTGCAATTTGGCTCGATTGTCCCAAAAATTGATTAAATAATGCCATTAGTGTTAATGGCATTATTTACGATTACCAACAAGATGTTATCCTGCTTGGAGGTTCGCGGGAAAACGTCTCAGTTGTACATAAGTTACACAGCCGTAAAAGTTCCAGGGGTTGAGCCTCAGCAAGTAATTTAAAATAAGTTGTAATTCTACATTTGTTATAATATATAAAACATATGCTGGTCCCCCCCACAACTACTTCTCAATTATTTGAAATCTATATATTACGGGTAAGTTGTATACTTTATTTAATACCAGCATAGCCTTTCGTAACATAAGCCAATATGCATTTATTTGTCAATTTGTTTTTAATTATAAAATTTTATTATTGATTTTTGAAAAGCATGCACCATCGTAAACAAACTTAGCAAGTAATAAAATCGTACATTCGTTAATGATGCACTCGTACTACTGGTGTAATTTTTTGACAGGGAACTGCACGTTGTCGGTTTCCTCAAAGGTTATTAAGCAGTGCCAAAGAGAGGGGAAGGAACTGCAGCCCGGGGCTACGTTTGTTCTTGGGGCCCCCCCGAAGTTAAATAGAACATTAAGTTTTTTCAAATTTTTATATCTGCGTTTCACTAAAGTGAATTGAACTTCCCTATATATTTTATAGAAGTGTTACGAAGCAATTTTTGAGTTAGTGGACTCTCATTTTAACGAACTTCTAATTTACGGACTACTATACTTCTCCCGGAAAAGAGTGCCGAGGTTCTAGTAAAAAACAAATCCTATTTACATTTTTTTGGGGGGTGGGGGAGAGGATTTTCATGAGCTTGTAAAATCATGAATCCACTGTATTTGGATTCGCTTTTCACTAAAAGAGACGATAACGTTGAATGAGGTGTAGTCAGAAAAGCAATCGCCTTCAAGCATTCGGGGGGAAAGCCCGTTTTACACTATCTCATAAATTTTCAAACTTTTATATGAGAAAAATATAACTTAATAAAATATATTCGGGGCCCGGAACCTGTTGGGTTACCCATTAAGACAGCACTGCAGAAAAGGGTACTCCAGAGGGAATGCAACTTGTAAGGTATTGTTTGTTCACGAAAAGAAGTCCGATGGAACAGAAATAATGGGAGGTGACGTCAGATACTGGCATGTTGATTACAGCAGAGAAGGGCTCCAATTTCAAAACTTGTTTTGGTGAACGCTTGTCGGCGCCAATATTAAGTTCTGAAATTGAAGGTCCTCAGCTGTAATGTGATAGCCCGTTTGTGACGTAACCTTCCTTTATTTCTGTTTCATCGAACTTCTTTTCGTGAAAGAACAGTAACTGCAATTGTTGCTTAATTTATCTATATCCAGGGTGAACCACAGGAAGTTGATAATCTGAAATACCTCAAAAAATAAGTGCTTTACAAGAAAAAGGTTTGAAACAAAAGTTGCTTGTTTTGAAGGGGGGGGTGAAGGTTTTTCCCATTAACTATGTTTTACTTAGGGGTCGTTTTAAAGGTCATTTGAAGGTGAAACTCGTTTCTTTAAAAGGAAACCTATATTTTTTTTTCCCTTTTCCTCGTAAAAAAATAAGCAACTTTTGTAGAAAGCATTTTTTTGATTTAACGCTTAGTTCCCGAGATACTAACAAAATAAGCTTGAATAAAGGCTTTCACACCGTATCATGCGTATTGAATCCCCACTTCCACAGGGTCCCCATAAATAAGAACTATTTTGGCTTTTTCCTCTACAAGCAGACGTTTCGTTTTTAACACATAATAAACTCAAATTAATTTATTTTAACACTTAGCGCTAACTTTTAAATGACTTACATTAAATGGACGGCTGTATGGCGGAAGTAGAGGAAAGGTTGAATGCTGGTAGGAAGTGGCCGTCTTGCTTCGGTACAATTAGCACCCTGCACAATATATATTTTATTCTAGGGAATATAAATCATTTGTATCACTTATCAACCACCATATTTTTGTGTGTTCATTGCCTCTTTAAGTACTGCATACTTAATTTCTTCCATTTTTTAAATAGTTTCCTATGAGATGGCGTGAATGTCTTTATTCAAGCTTACCTTTTAAAAATCTCTGAAACTAAGCCCTATATCGAAAAAAAAAATGCTTTCTGCAAAAGTAATTTATTTTATACGAGAAAAAAAGATGTTTCCCTTTAAGAAAAACGAGTATGACCGTCAAATGTCTCCCAAGTAAAACATAATGGAAAAACACTTCCACCCACTTTTTGCTTCAAAACAAGCAATTTTGTTTCAAACATTTTTTTTTTTAAACTTATTTTTTTTTTAGATGAATAACTTCCGTAGTCCACTCCGTAAGCTTTTTTTACAAGCCGCAGTTTTTGTGATGAGTAACCCAGAATTTAACCACTACTGTAGGGCTGGGCTCAATTTTATAACAAAAATAAAAAACTGCAAAGAAAAAGTTTTCAATGTTATTGAATACATTTTCAACGTTCTACTATTCAATAACATTGATGATTATATATATCATCATCATCATATTCAACCATTATCTATCCACTGCTGGATGAAGGTCTCTCCAAATGCTTTCCACACAAGTCTATCCTGAGCATATATATATATATAATAAATAAATAAATAAATAAATATATATATAGAAATCAAACAGCTACATACCAAGGGGAAACAACACATCAAACTCATCATGGGAGATTTTAATGCAAGAATTGGACAACAGGAACAAGGAGAGACATCGGTTGGTAAATACGGATATGGGGAAAGGAATGAACGTGGCGATCAACTCATCGAATTTGCAGAAGCTGAAAACCTTAGCATCATGAATTCATTTTTTAAGAAGAAACCGCAAAGAAAATGGACATGGAAACACCCAAATGGGGGAACTAGCGAAATTGACTATATCCTGGCAAACAAGAAATCAATTATTGAAGATTGCAGCGTACTGAACAGATTTAATACTGGAAGTGATCATCGAATGGTGAGATGTAAAGTGCACTTAAATACTAAATTAGAACGACAGAAGCTCATTAGGAAACAAGTAAGTAAGAGGGTGGATTTAATGAAACTGAAAGTAAATACCGAGGCATTCAAGTTGGAATTAAAAAATCGCTTTTCTGCACTGGAAGGACTTATTGAAGAAATTGATATCTCAGAAGCAAATGAAAACATTGTTAAGACAATAGTTGAAACTGCTGGGGAAATTGGTGGTGTAACCTGTAAAAAGCACAATAGCAAATTATCTGAGAAGACGAAACAGCTCATGAAAAGGCGAAGAGATATGAAGGTGGACAATCAAAATACCAGTTCCAGGATTGAGTACATAGAACTTTGTAAAACTCTGCGCAAAAGCATGAAAGAAGACATAAGAAAATTCAACTGTGAGCTAGTAAGGAAAGCCATTGAAAATAACAAGAGCCTTAGGGTTGTTAAAGGAAGTTTATCTGTTGGGAAGAAACACATCATTGCATTAAAAGGAGAGGATGGCACCGTAACAAGAAATAGGGAAGAAATACTTAGAAGAGTTGAAGAATTCTACAAAAATCTATACGAAAGTAACAGTGGATTAAACGAAGACATTGAAATAGTCGAAGGAACAGCTCCTAAAATCTTAAAAGAAGAAGTTTCATTTGCAATAAAAAGTATGAAGAAAGGAAGAGCCCCTGGTGATGATGGTATTACATTAGATATCCTAAAAGAAGCTGGAGAATATGTAGAAGACATACTTGCAAAATTCTTTACCAAATGTCTTAACAGCGGTAACATACCAAACCAATGGGATTCTGCAACAGTAATTCTTTTGCATAAAAAAGGTGATAAAGAGGATTTGAAAAATTACCGACCAATTAGCTTGTTACCTGCTATTTATAAAATCTTCACAAAAGTGCTAACACATCGCCTGCAGAAAAAATTAGATGCAGCTCAACCAAGAGAACAAGCTGGATTTCGAAGTGGATTCAGTACAGTGGACCATATTCAAGTATTAAGAGAATTAATTGAAAGAACACATGAATATGAACTTCCATTGTGTGTTGCATTTATTGACTATGAGAAGGCCTTTGACTCTATTAAAACATCAGCAGTCATCAACTCTTTAAGATCAACAGACATTGAGGATGTGTACATTGACATGGTGAAACGTGTGTATAAAAATGCAAGTGCAAAATTTCGGTTACATAAAGATACCAAAACTATCAAAATTGGTAAAGGTGTGAGGCAGGGAGATACCATTTCTCCAAAACTTTTTACTTCAGCTTTACAGATGATTTTTCAGCTGATAAATTGGAATAACAAGGGAATAAAAATAAATGGTGAATATTTAAATCATCTGCGGTTTGCTGATGACATTGTTATTTTTTCAACGAACCCATCAGAACTCCAAGACATGGTACAGGAGCTCTCAACTAGAAGTAAAGAAGTTGGACTCAAGATGAACCTACAAAAAACTAAGATCATGTTCAATAATTTCGTAGAGGAAACAAA
>QLNU02014211.1:0-14225 GCA_006491805.2 Dysdera silvatica | reverse complement strand
TCATGCTCTTCTTGAAAATGAACAGAGAGGTTGTCTTTCGCAACACAGGCGTTACAACAAGGGCATTCAAAACTTTTATTTGCAGTAGTACATTCATGGGTTTCAGAGTCTGATGAATGGCCCACGTGTGTTTTTGTAAAGGTAATTGAACATTTCTGATTTTTTTCTTCGAAGACTCTCATATAGGCTGGGCAGAACTTCCCAATTTTGTTAGTCCCCTGCATTTTGATATTTGATGATCCAGATCGATGACATCTAAAATAATGGGTTTTGCCTGTACTCTTTGTCTTTGTCCCCGATGCCTTCACGTATTTACATTTTGTTTCTTTTTCAATAGCTTCTTTCCATGACTTAAAATCTTCAAACGTAGCAAGCTCAAGGTTTTCAGTCTCTATACGTATTTCATGCTCTTCTTGAAAATGAACAGAGATGTTGTCTTTCCGAACACAGGTCTTACAACAAGGACATTCAAGTATGTTATTCATAATCAAACTACTAAATCACGAACTAACTATCACAAACTTTTCACTAATCTACAGACTAACTAATGTCCCCAAATTCTCTTCTCACCAAAAACCGCGTAAATCTCTGACTACACACCAAAACTGGAAAACACAAAACAAATCACTAACTAAACACAAGCAACACAAACTCCAACCACTAATTCCAATCAAATCAACACAAACTCCAACCACTAATTCCAATCAAATCAACACCAACCAAAAATAAATCACTAACTATACACCAAAACTGAAAAACACAAACAAATCACTAACTAAACACAAACAACACACAAACTCCAACCACCTCCAACCACTAATTCCAATCGACACCAGCTAAAAACCACGAACTCCCGCTATCGACCGACTATATGCTAGAAGATCTAGCTATTTTACATCGTGTTTCGGCATTACTAGTACCTAAGAGTATTTACCGAGTCCACGCACATGCGCAGAAGTTTCGGTCAGCATCGGTCGTTTTGCCAGTTTGGGGCAGTCCGTACGACCTCCAGTCTTGTTTTTTTTTACTTAATTACTAATTTATTCAGATCAGAAAACAGAAAAAAAAACCCATTGTTTTAAAACAAAAATTACTGAAAAAAAATCTGTTCGCTTCTTTGCAACGAATTTGAGATTTAAGTTTAAATGCAAACTTACGAACAATCGAATAAGAGTAGAAAAAACTATCAAGAGGTACAAATCAGAATCAAAATAATGATAGTTTGGAATAAATAGTTCTAAGAGCTAAAATGTTTATAGCATGGGTACTACAAAATGCCATAAAATATTACTTTCGTAGAAGAAACCGCGCATTAACGACTTCTTGTTTAGCTTTTAGGGGTCATAACAGTATCGTAAATGCATTGCGAAATCTTTAGTAGATACATGAATTACAGCGGTATTTAGAAGTGCAGAACTTCGCTCACTAGTAAACTAAATATCTTTAAACGACATTGTTAAATATTATTAAAGAATATTCAGAATAAAACAATGCGGTGCAGAGTGCGTATTGATTTTAAAAGATAAGTTTAGGCAGAACAGTTTACAGAGGCAATTCACGTCCCAGTTATTTCATAATCGTATTGATGCATTCAGAGAAGGTAGATGGGCCCGATCATTTTTTAAGGGCTTTTTACCCTAACTTTGCCAATTTGGGACCCTTTTTTGGGTGGGGGGCAGTTGGTCCACCCGTTAAGATGGCGCTGGTTACATTTTCCTTTCTATTTCGTATACGCAGATAAACCTGTGTACACGTATGTTATTAATGTCATACATGTAAAGTTTTACGTGTATGTTATTAATGTCATACATGTAAAGTTATACATATATGTTATTAATGTCGTACATGTAAAGTTTTACATGTATGTTACTAATTTAAGTATCAGCATAATTCTTGGCTTTGAAGTGGTAATGTGTTCGGCTAACGTGTGGTTATCCCGGATTCGACTCCCAACTGTGCCAAAAAAAAGAGAACGTTCACCGACTGAGTTTCCACCGTACTCCAGGATTTGGTTTCCTACGTTTAAAGAGGTTCGGATTCCTCGGAAAACTGTAGGTCCCGGCGCAGCATGTCTCTTGCTGTCCTTGGGCAGTAAAAACTTACACAAAGCATAATTCTTGTAAAACAAAAGTATTCAAACTTAATTTTTACTGAAACAATAAATCAATCATAATAATGACTGATGATAATATAATTAAAAAATTTGAACCATATATAATTAATAACTATACAAGGTTCCTAGGAAAGTCCGAATGCGGCCAATAACTTTTAAACCAAAGCAAATCTCGCAACGGAAGTTAGATATTGGTAAGTAAAATGACTATGCACTATCAGATGAGATGGACAGTAGCGACCCTGGTGGTGAATTGAAGAAGTTAAAAATTTTATTTCGAAAAATAATTCAGATAGGGAAATATTTTCAATTAGAAAATTGTAGAGCATCTTTTATTTAGTAAGAAAAGATATACGACTCACATGCAATATGTATACATACTGCCACAAAGTGAATAGTTCGTGACTGATATGAAATGATAACTATCAATGTGTTGATAGATGAAGTTTAAAGTTGAGTTGAAGTTCTTATAGGAGAGAGAGACTATGGTTTCTTTCCTATAAGAGCTTCAACTCAACTCTTAAAACACCAGAAAGCATTACCTGAAAGCATTCATTGAAACTTCTCGAACACCTTACTTTGTGGCAGTACATGTACTTAGTGCATGTGAGCCATATGTCTTTTCTTACCAACTAAAGAATGCTGTATAACTTTCTGATTGAAAATATTTCCCTATCTTCATTATTTTTCGAAATAAATTTGTTAACTTCTTCAATTCGCTACCAGGAGCGCTAGCGTTCATCTCATCTGATAGTGCATTGTAATTTTACTTACCAATACCAAGTTCCATTGCAAGATCTGTCTTGGTTCAAAAATTATTGGCCGCATTCGGACTTTCCTAGGCACCCTGTATAGTTTAAGTTATGAACGAAATGACCATATAACTAACACAAACCAAGTTATGTGTTTTCTATAAAAAACGAAAATATTTTTCATTTCAAAGAAGCCTAGTAGGTAGAAAAATTGCACCGGGGAAAGCGTGCTGTTTTTCTGCCTACGGTAGTCTGAGATTTAATTTCCTGGGTAGCAAAGGTTCGCATTCAAAGGCGGCCTTAGGGTCAGGTGAGTCAGGCGACCGCCTAGGGCCTAGCGTAATATTTCAATGGTTGCAATAATTTTTCTAAACTTCGAAAAACTACATGATAATTCATATAATTTTCATATAAAAATGAATTAAAAAAACTTTACCAATAACAATTTCAAATAGTGTCAAATTTCTATGTTCAAAAGAAAGCAGAGAATTACCACAAAATAATGTCTCTGTAACAAAAAACGAAATTTAATTTATGGCTTGCGAATGAGGAGGAAGTCCACGAGTTAACATGAATAGGGAGAAAATTGTAAATAAGGTGGGCATAAAGGGCGGATCCAGCGAAAGCCGGAGGGCAATCGCACCCCGTCGGAGTTAAATGGAAAAAACAAAAACAAAGAGGATTAGGATATATGAGGAAAATATGGATTTTGTTCAGTATGATGATTAACAAGGGAACTACCCCGAGTTGGGTTTTTAACTGAGAATTGAGACATATTGCAATTCATAGATTTTAGACCTCTATTTACGAATCCGAAGTCTCTTTTCTGTGAAATCCATATATTAATTTTAATAAGGGAATAAAGTTTTCAAAATTGGCACAGATTCAGCTGTTTGGCGAAATATTTACAACAGTTGGCGATGCTTTTGTTATCGTTTTAAAAATGGTTTGCTTTTTCGATAGAAAATAATGTTTCAAAACAAAATACTTGCTTTTTGTGAAAACATGTAGAATTATCATTTTAAATAAATTAAACCTCACGTGCACTTTCTCTATTTATAAAAAATAATAACACAAAATTTTAAAAATTTGTATTATGTGCATCTGCATACAGTGTGAAAATGTAAAGTAAAGATTGATACATGGGTCTGTTTCTCGCAGAATTAGTATAAAAAAAGAAAAAAAGAATTAAATAAGACTATCATGAAAATCCTATTGAACGAAAAAATGTTCAAAATATAACATTTGGTTATAGCGAGGGCATTTTAAAAACGAGTGACTCTTACATAATGATATATGGAAATTATCAACTGATAACTTGAAACTGATAACTATTAACTGATAACTTGATAAAGGAATATTATCAACTGCGAAGGAAAGGGTTCCTCCAGTATTAAATGTTTTAGGATTGTTATCTGAATAATTGATCTTATAACAGAGATATTGTAACATTGGTCGATATTATTCAGATTGAAATTGGTTATATATTAAAGGGTGCATTTTTAGTATTTCAGTTCTATTTTTTTATATCAATTTTCATATCAAGAGCGATTCGTTTGTAACTTTTTTTGACGAACTTTTATACTGCCTGAAACAATATACATCAAGATATCAAGTGCTTGAATAAGGGATGTTGTTTTAGGGGGTATTTGTAAAGAAATGCAGTCGCTAGGAAGATCTTTGTATATGCTTAGACCTGTGCACCCTATTCTGGAATCTAACATAATGCAAAAAGGTGGGTGCAAAATAGGAATAATGCAATTATTCAGCCATACTTTAATTTATAATTTGTTCATTTTCCCCGATTTTGAAGAAGCGATATATGAATTTGAATGCTGAAATAACTTTTTTTTTAACGTTCGAACCAAAATTTCCATTCTCTTTTTTTAAGCATGTAAGTAACTTGCATTTTAACTTCCCACTCATTGACAGCGCTGGCATAATTGTATATGACTGTGTCAATGAAAACTCTGATGGAATTGTTGAAATGGCTTGTTTTTCCTCTTTACAAGACAATAACATTTTATTTGCTATGAACTAATGAAGTCCACTTTGATCGGAATTCAGTATCTGACCAAGATCAAGAGTTAGTGTCAGATCTCTCATTTTTAATATAAATTCCACAGCAGTATTTTCGATTTCCTCAATATTGTGGATATGTCGAGTATTTTGTGATTATTTGAGAAATGATTTCGGTTATCTTTTTAAACCTTTGGATGAAATGATAACTGCTTTTGAAATTTATTAAATTTAATTCATTAGCTTTACTGAAAGCCCAGCGTTTTAAATCCACGTCATGAACTGGCAAATGACGATTTCCGACATTTTAAATTTTTGAAACATCAAAGCTCTATTTATTTCATATTTTCGATTATTCGTCCCTAATACAGTTTTTCTTAATTTAAATATATAACTAGGATGTTTAACTTTAGAATAGCGAGCTTCGGTTTGACGAAATTTTCGTTTTTTACAAGAATCAGAATAATCAACGAATTTTTTCATAATTTTCAAAGTAAATTCGTTTACCAAGGCATCATTATTACAAAAATCACAATTACAAAAATCACAATTACAAAAATCACAATTACAAAAATCATCATTACCGTAATCAGATTCATACTCGAAATTACCATAATTTGTTCGATTTTCATTAAAGTCATGAAAATCCGAAGTAACATCTTCGGTCACATCATTAATTAAATATATTTTTTCAATTTTTGCAAACAAACGTTCATTTTCGTCTAATTCTGCAGCCGTAATTATTGAAGGCTGTATGTTGTGCGTTTTTATTGATAAACTTAAGGTAGGTTGAATGATGTTCAGAAAATTCATTTTTTTTAAACATAAAATCAAAAATGAAATGTGGGCGGTTTTTATAATGTGATACTTCGCTAGAAAACGAACAACTAATAATTTCAGTCTGGCATTAAATAAACTTCTGATTAAACCAAGTTAAAAGCATACCAACTGACAACACTCAAATTTCGCCAATATCTCGATTACCGTCATAATTGCGCCAATTTACACAAGAACTTCGCCAAACAGCTGAAATTTGTGTCAATTTTGAAAATTTTAGTCTTTAATTAATATATGAATTTCACAGAAAAGGGACTTCGGATTCGTAATTAGGGGTCTAAAATTTATAAATTGCAATGTATCTTAATTCTCAGTTAGGACTCCCACTTGGGATAGTTCCCTTGTAAGTAAAACAGGATTCAATCGTGTTTAAGGGAACAAGATTTTTTCGGGTTGGATATAGCTAGCATTTTCTTTGGTCCCAAGCACCTCATTATATATGGGTCCTTTTGTATAAGGCCCCACGCAATGCACCCTGCTTTGGGCATCGCAAACTCTACGCCTCTGTTCGCATTGCTCGGAAAATTGAAGGTTCCGAAGCAGCAAAACTGTAGCTGTCCGTGTGTCGTTAAAGGAAACGGGCACTTATTGCCAAAATTAGTTTCCTGCCCAAACACCGGAGTTATTGCAACATCAAATGTGGCCAGAAGTCGAAAAGGATGGCCATTTGGGAATTTTACGCATTGTTTGTGTTGATTTTCGGGTTATGTCTGCGGCCTATAATAATGCCTCCCATTTTCGCGGGAAAACTGATATTTTTTCATCATTATTGATAGCTTGGTTGCTACTCACCACATGGTTGGAAAAATAAAGGTTGAGGCTAAGGTGGAAAAAATATTTTACTGATTATTTTTCTCAAAAGCTTCCCAGGACTATGCTTTAAAATTTAAATGGTCATTGAACCATTAAATAAACCATTAAAAAATAAACAGAAATAAACAATTAAGACGTACTTATAAACAAGATATATAAAATTAAAGACGTACTTACAAACAAGAAACATGCAATTAAGGCGCATTTACAGACAAAAAATATACTATTGATTAGAATACTGCGGAGAGCGTAAATGTAACAAGCAAGTAAAAGAAAATCAACTAAGGTCGATATTTAAATTTAGAATGTTTCAATTAACGTTGAATCTGTGATTGTTTTGCTTTTTTCAATAAATTTTGGCGAGTTGAAAATTTAAAGTTGGAGTATTGGAATTTGACGAGTTGGAAATTGGCGAGTTATAATTTACTTCTAATTTCCAAATCGCCAATTTCTAACTCGCAAAACTTGCAAATTCCAACGCGCCAAAAATTTGGCGAGTTGAAATTAGACGAGTTCGACTCGTGAAAGCTCCAAATTCCAAGTCGCCAAAATTTTGGCGAGTTAAAAATTCAAAGTAGGTGAGTTTGAACTTGTCAAGTTGAAACTTGGCGAGCTGTGGTTTACTTCCATATTCTAAATCACCAATTTCCGATTCTTAAAACTTCCAAATTCCAACTCGCCAAAATTTTGGCGAGCTTGAATTTAGCGAGTTGTAGTTTATTTCCCAATTCCAAATCGCCAATTTTCAACACTGTAATTCAATAAATATTGAAACCCGCTAAAAATTGAAAGGCTATCAATTTTTTTAAATGATTTCAATACAAAGTTTCAGATTTCGCCGCTAGGGGTTTATCTGTCTTCGACTCCCTATTTATGTAGTGAAGGAATAGTCCGATCGGTTTAAAAATTTCCATCTATTATACATGTAACTCATCGAGATGAATCGATTAAAATTAAAATCGAAGCTCTAGCTCCCATAGGAGCGAAACCCGGCTGCGCATGCGCAGAGCGACTCCAAATCAGTAATTTGTGACGAAAATGGCTGTCTGATCACCCTATCCAAATTTAAAAATTTTCCGCCATTAACTGAATATACGCCATTAGTTCCCAATTTAGCCGTTAGGGGCTAAATTTTGTGGAATTCAATTCAAAACTTTCAACTGTTTATTTTTTATTTTTTCATTTAATTATTGTATTTATTTTATTTTCCCTTCATGACTGCAACAGCCTCACCCTGCGGCGATTGTGATGATAACGTGTAGTGGGCTTGTCAGATTTCCACCTTAACCCAATGCTGACCAGGCAGACCTCAATTTCCAAAATATCGTATTTGTACATATCAAAAAAATCTTAATTTTGTGAAGTATCATATTAGGGTTGATTGCCAGTATAAATTAATATAACTCAATTGTATTCCCTTCACTTTCACATTATCTTGTACGTTACTTTTTTTTTTGTATTCTGTCTATGTTCACACTGCTTATCTTATTTTCTGTTTTATGTACATTTCATCAGAATGTTTTATATCTTATGTGCTTTGCCTGAAATAAAGTTAAATAAAAAAGAGATTCAACCGAATTCAAATAATTGTTTTATATAAACTTGGTTATAACGAACAGCTTAAATTGTTTAATAATTTAAATTGCTCGTTATAAACGAGTTTATATCCATGTTCCTTACAATCGAGTACATATCTATGCTCGTTATAAACGAGTTCATATCCAAGCTTGTTATAACCGAGTTTATATCTATGTTCATTATAACGGAGTTTAGACCCATGCTCGGTATAAACGAGTTCATATCTTTGCTCGTTATAACCGTATTCATATCCATGATCGCTATAATAGAGTTTATATCCATACTCGTTATAACCGAGTTCATATCCATGCTCAGTATAACTGAGTTCGACTACAAATTGTACAAACAAATTAAGTTATTCATTATATTCATGCTCGTTATAACCGAGTTCGACTACAAATTGTAGAAAACAAATTAAGTTATTCGTTATATTCATGCTCGTTATAACCGAGTTCGACTACAAATTGTAGAAAACAAATTAAGTTATTCGTTATATTCATGCTCGTTATAACGGAGTTCAGATCCATGCTTGTTATAACGGAGTTTATATCCATGCTCGTTATAACTGAGTTTATATCCATGCTCGTTATAACGGAGTTTAGACCCATGCTCGGTATAAACGAGTTCATATCTTTGCTCGTTATAACCGTATTCATATCCATGATCGTTATAATAGAGTTTATATCCATGCTCGTTATAACGGAGTTTAGATCCATGCTCGTTATAACCGAGTTCATATCCATGCTCATTATTTCCAAATTTATATCCATGCTCGGTATAACTGAGTTCGACTACAAATTGTACAAAACATATTAAGTTATTCATTATATCCATGCTCGTTATAACCGAGTTCGACTACAAATTGTAGAAAACAAATTAAGTTATTCGTTATATTCATGCTCGTTATAACCGAGTTCGACTACAAATTGTAGAAAACAAATTAAGTTATTCGTTATATTCATGCTTGTTATAACGGAGTTCAGATCCATGCTCGTTATAACTGAGTTTATATCCATGCTCGTTATAACGGAGTTTATATCCATGCTCGTTATAATTGAGTTTATATCTATGCTCTTTATAAACGAAATTGTATCCATGCTATCCATGGCTATCATTGTTGTATTTACGGAAAACCCTTACCTTACTCTTTTTATTGCGGACAGACACAGACAGACAGAAAAACCAAAATCAATGGCGGGTCCAATATATATTGAAATCCGCTAAAAATACGACGGTATGTATAGATATTCAATGTACCTACTATTAATTAAACGGGAATCGTCTATCTCTTATACTTTTTCGATAATCCATTTGTCTACTTCTACATGAGAATTTCACTAAAATATGCATTGAAATAAAATGCGAAGTATCAGAACGAAAATTTATATGAAAAAGGAGTAAACACAATATAGCAACGCGAATCCAGCTGTCCTTCATCAAGATTTTTGATGGACTGCCATTAAGCGTTCAAAAGTATGAATTATCTTTTTTTTTTATACAAATTTACCTTTGTTTGACCTTTTTACGCGAAAACTATTTATTAGTTAGGTATTTTAAGGATCGCAAAATGAGTTGAAAGTCGAAAATTGTACATTCACATACTTAAAATTTTTAGGCGTGAGAGAATAGGAAGTTTTCATTGCTTTACAACTGAACAAAAGCTGCAAGTTTTAAAATGAAATGTTACTGACAACAATCTTCCGAAAGTAGACAGCCCCAAATCTTTAAATACGTTACGTTTTCCGTAGTCCTTATCTTTTCGAAGAAATTTTCACAAGAGATACATCATGATCACAACTAGAAGTAGAGAGAGAGAGAGGATGAAGGAAAAAACATCTCAATCTTTGCAAAATGTGGCGATTCTGACATTTACACAATTATTCGAAAGATTCAGTTTTTATTTCATTCCGTACTTGTCAGCGTCCATGACATACACTTCTTCTGTCGAACATAGATTCTTTAGACGTATGATGTAATTCATATGTTGCGAAAACCATGGTTTGAGAAGGATTTCAACAAAGGATGGAATATATTCTTTATTGCAAATGGGGCAAACAGTAAATTCTTTATTCAATGAAACTTTTTTGAAATCTTCTTTTGCTATCCCTCTTCAATTTTAAAGATAACAGGTTAAGAAAATAAGAAATTAGATACACACGTGTAAATGTAAATCATGCTTTTGCCATTAAGGAATTATAATTTTCTTTATCAACTCGAAAAATAAAGCTTTGTTTTTTTTAAACGAATAATTTGTAATAATTTCTGCAATTGATTTTCTACTTTCGTCTTATTAGAGGTTTTAAAGTAGAATTCTAAATTAGAACGAAGCAGCACAATATATGGATATTAGTAGATTTATTGGGAGTTTGTAGCTCAGTTTAAGCCGTCCGCCGTATCTCAAATGACCTCATGAGCCGTCCCAAGACGTAAAAAAATGAAGGAAAAAAAAAAATCCCAATTTTATTGTAGAAATTAAATTACAATTTATTTAAAATGGATCCATGACGTGTTAAAAGTATCTGAGATCCTCTTAGGATCTTTTTCTAAAAATCACAAGTTGAAGCACAGGAAAGAGCCTTACAATGACGTGGAAGTAACGCTTTTGTCCATCAAGCCATTAAATTATGTTCGATTCAAATGGTAACTCCATTTATTCTGCCCTCAGGAGGTTGCTTCCTCAAGTAAGAGAGGATACGTTTCCTCGGCAAACGAAGTCCCGATCCAATCTGACCTTAGCTGTTCGCACATGGTAAGACGCAAACAAAATCGGGATTTTCAGGCAAAGTTTCAGGTGACCGAAAAAATGTGAAATCTACCCTAGAAAGTTCCGAAGAAGAAGAAAATAATGTTATCTTTCCAAGGGGATATCTTTTGTTCTAATAGCCCTTATGGGTTGGGGTGGCCATGGCACTTTGACTAGGGTGGACCATTTCATTGATTCATTTCCCTTACCCTCAAATTCCGGCTATGAGTTTGTGAATTTTATGGTACAAGGATTAATAGCTATTCGAAGAATCCGAACTTCTTTTGGCATAGGGAATCAACGTCCGGACTACAGTGAGCAGTTAGTCGAAAAAAGTTCTTTTTCGGGCATCGTTGGAAGCCATACTATTAGACAGTCGAAAACTGGTTTATTTTGACGCTAGATCCTTCAACGTTTAAATGCAAAAATGAATCGCGAAGCACAAAAATCATTGAATTTAGAGAAAGAAAGCAGCTAGAAAATCTAAATATAATGCTGATTATGAAAGGTTAATTAAATAAAACAGAATTTGCCGTAAAATTCTGGATTGCAAAGAACATTTTATCGACGATTATAAAAAATCGAAGTTGCTTTTGAAGCTTGTTCAAGTGCATAATAGTATGCATATAATAAAACATGGACTTTTTGAATCTTCTTCTGTACATAATATGGACTTTTAAAGGTAAGAATATACTACTTTATTTTTGTTAGAAAATACGTATATGGTATGATAATAAAATATGTATAATAATACAGTAATACTTCTGGTTAGCGGACACATCGGGACTTAAGTGGGATCCGTTCCCACGAAAACGGCCAAACTTGAAAAACAAAAAATAAAATAAATTGCTTAAAAAAAAATCTGAACCTTTGCAAATCTAATGGGATCAAAATTTTGTTTTTAAGTCAATCGGAACATCATCATATCGAAACTTTTACTATTGATATATAATAATAAAAATAGGGCATTTTTAACTTTAAGTTCAATTTACTCTGAATTTCATTTTTGCAGTTTTTTCGAATTCAAAATGCTAAGGTTTTTAAGCCGTTAAAGATATTGCCTTGAAATTTGGCAGATATATAATATGTACAGATATAAATAACCATCTGAACAGAATTTAGATTTTTTAATTTTAAGTACACATTTTACCATGTTTTATGTTTCACACTACGAAATATTGTTAAAATATCGATTAAAATTTTTTTTTTCCTCTGGTTCCATGAAAGATAATAAAAATTCTTTCAGCGAGATTTTTCTTTACTTCACTTTTAACAAGATAAAACATTAAAAATAAAAAAATATGGAAAACCTGACGACAAATATAAAAAATGATCACGTTCTTTTTGAGCACATTGTACATTTTTCTTAAAAGTAAGTTAGTTGCAAATTATTTTTGCCTAATATGAATACGGTATGGCCTATAATCATACACTCAAAAAATTAAATCATAATTTTAATAAATAAACAAATTTTTCTGAAGGGGGCGGACCCCCTTAAGTATAGTCCGTTCGCGGAAAATTGGCGGCCAGGTACCGTTACAATTGAAGGGATCTGACGTCACAGACAGGTTGTGTCACTGCAGTAGGGGGGGTAGAGCGTCTTTCATAACTCGGTTTTCACGCGCGAAGCCTGTCTGTGACGTCAGCTCCCATCAATTGTAACGATACCTGGCGCCAATTTTCCGCGAAGGGGACTATAGCTGTCCCCTTTTTGGTGGTTTCTCTGCTTCTTGGGATGATTAGGGGATAACGAGGACTGGGAATTGAAAAGGTGTCCGTTAAATAGAGTTAAGGGTGTCCGCCATTTGGGTATCCATTAAGGAGGACCTACTATATAATAAAATACTACATGTAATATAAATATTGGCAAACTATGTACATTAAAACCCCTAAATAACGGGCACCCCGTGTCCTGAGAATCTGTGCGCTATTCGGGATCGTTGGGGCGTAACAAGCATTGGGAATGGGAATTGGAAGAGTAGCTGCTAAATAGAGGTGTTCGCTATTCGGGAGTGTCCATGAAGAAAGTTTTACTGTATATGTAACCAAGGACGGGATAAATAACTTACTAATACGATTTTATCTTCTTCGGATAACGTGTAATACTGTTAACACGAACAGTCCCCATTGGCATTCACGTTAACGAAGTACGACTGTATCATTAAATCAAAACTAGGAAACTATATTTAGCTTTCCGAAGATTTAAAACGCTGGAGACATCATAAAAAATCAATCTTATGTACATAGAGTATTGTACGTATGCTATAGTTTGTTTGTGGTTTTATGGCTCAAGGACTACAGTGGTCATGCTGCGCCGGGACCTACTGTTTTCCGAGGAACCTCTGAAGTTACAATTTTCCGAGGAATTCGAATCTTTTGGACCTACTGTTTTCCGAGGAATCCGAACCTCTTAAGGCCTAGGGAACCAAACCCCGGACTAAAGTGAGCAGTGTGATCTTTATGAGATCTCTGAGTAAGCGTTCTTTGCACTGCTGGGAGTCGAACCCGGATTAGCGGCGCACTAGGAGAACGCGTTACAACACTGCGCCACCACAGGGCACGTATGCAATAGGCACTGCTTACTAATTTGTGAACCACTATAGCAGGATGACAACTTTTTCTGATACGGTAAGGCCTGCGGTGGTAACGCTTTCTCCTAGCATGACGTTAATCCGTGTTTGGCCCTCAACGATGAAAAAAAATGCTTACCGACTAATTACTCACTATAGTTCGGAGGTAAGTTCCCTAGGCCTTGGGAAGATCTAATTTCTTGGAAACATGTTGTTCCACTAACCTAAAATGACGTAGTAGTAAAGCATTCGTCTATCCTGGCATTAACCTGGGTTTGACTCCCAATGGTATCATAAATCCATGCTGTTTTTCTGACCATTGTAATACAAAAAATAAATAATTTTTATTTTTCTGGTGGGGGATGACTAGCATTAGACCTTAAATTTCGCACTTCGATAGCTTTATGGAAATTTGAAGGGAAACCTTTCTTTTGTGCATGTGCGTTGGCCAAAAGGAAACGTGCTTTATACAAGGTTTGCCTTTGGCCAACATAAACATTGGAGAGACTGGCCAGGTACTGCAGTGCTCGGTAGGCCAAAGGTTAAGGCATTTGAAAGGTCATCCAAAGATCGTTGATTTAAATCCAGCTTCAGAGCGTGGCATGCTTTTCTCTTTACTTAAAACATAGGTTCTAGTGTGAGACATATAAGTATCAAAAAGTTACTTGTATTTGTGAAATTACGTTATGAAATTGAAAATAACATAGCACACAGGTAGCAAAATTTGGGGCAAAACATGGCTTCTGTTTTTGTTTTTTTTCATTACGTGTTTGAAATACTGTATTTTCTGAATTACTCTG
>QLNU02014210.1:21645-32385 GCA_006491805.2 Dysdera silvatica | reverse complement strand
GCAAATTTTATGCATATAGATTGATAGATTTTATTTACTGTCGATTGGCACCTTTCAATTTTCTGTATCACAATTATTGCGCGAATGGCAAACGAGTGTTCAGAGTTTTATTTCACCGGCTGTATATGTTTATTACATGCGTTAAAATTAAAATAGTGCCAAATATCCCATATTTTATAAACTTAAATTAAAACAAAAATGTCCACATAAATTTCACGAATTATAGTTTTAAACTGCGAAATAATATTGTATTATAATATATATATGTGTGTGTGTGTGTGTGTGTGTAGGACTATTTGGTTTTTAAATGTATATATACACTGGTTTCCATAAATTAAAATTAAGCAACAAATGGAAAAAACGTGATAACTCATAATATACAAAAAAATTTGGATGAAATTGGGTGAAAATCTTTATCATACCATATGTAACTGAAAGAAACATGTGATACAAAGCATTCACATTTCGTATAAGCTATACAAATAAAATAAGTCAGAAATACAGGTGTCACAATGAAATAGTAAAAAGTATCTCAATACAAAATGTGGTTACCTCAAACAGTAATACAGGCCCGACAGCGTTGTTCCATGCTGCTAATGATGCTGTCGATGAGTTCCGTGGATAGCAATGCCCATTGTTCGCGCAAAGCAATAATTTTAAGCCCCTGCAGGATTCAGGGAGGGTGGTGGAGGCCAGCAACACGCCTCTCGAGAGCATCCCAAACATGCTCTATGGGATTTATGTCGGGAGAGCGTGCTAGCCATTGCATTTCGATTATAGTCTCTTCTTCAATTTACAGCTGCACGAGACGAGCTGTGTGAGGGCGGGCATTATCTGCCTGCAGTACAAATGTATCGCCAATAGCAGCCGCATACCGTTGAACAACGGGGTCCATGATCTCGTCTCTATACCTCTGAGCCTTAAGGTTTCCATGTGGCAACACATAGAGGGCAGTACGTCCGCCTAAAGCTACGCCTCCCTATACAGGCAAAGTACCTCCACCATATGTGTCCCTTTCTTGCATAAGAGAGGGCTGATATCGAGTACCAGCCTCTCTCTTTCGAGAATCACTCTTCAAAGCAAATCTCGGCTCATCCGTGAAAAGTACGGACCTCCACTGATTTCGATTCCAGTTCACATGCATACATGCCCAATTCAAACGTTCTCTCCTGTAGCGAGAAGTTAAGGGCGCGCATAATACTGGTCGCCTAGCATACACTCCTCTTTCATGTAGTCTTCTGCGTAGAGTCGAGGCTGATACCATCCTTCCTGTAGCTGCAACAAACGTAGATCTGAGATGAGTTGGAGTAGCGATCCTGTTTTGCCTTGCAGAAAGCCGTAAGTATCGATCATCTGAGGAGGTTATAACTCTTGGCCTACCTTCACTGTATCTTCGGGAGGCTGAATTCCTGGTTCGGAACTGTTGCCACACTCTGCTGACCACAGAATTGTCGATGTTCAGCCATCTTGCAACGTCCGCCTGCCGTTGACCAGCTTCAAGTCTGCGTATAGCTGCGTAATGTAATTCCACTGGTAAATGACGTTTCGACATCATTTTTACAAATCGGCTATCTCGAAATCTTTTCATTCACTATCGCACATTAATTGGCGACTTACTGCAAAACAGCTAGTTTTAAGCTTTTTCGCATTTGCATAAATCGATACCAGCGCCACTCATTTGCATCCTGTATATCAATGCGACATGCCCTTACCAGTAACATATGCAAATTTCGTGCATTTTGAACTACATTTGGCCAAATTATCACGTTTTTTTCCATTTGTTGCTTAATTTATGGAAACCAGTGTACATACACACACAGGCGCACACACACATGTGTATGTGTGGCCATCCTTTTTCAATCACTTCTTTAATTTGTTAACAAGTAGAATTATATAATAAAAAGCAAAATAATGTAGATATAGCAATAGATAACTTTTATTTCCAACTCGATAATACGGCGGGGTTTTTTTCTCATTCTATTGCTTTAAAAATCAACCCACTTCTTATTAACTCTTATCCTGGTTAACATTAAAAGAAGCGCGCTCCTCCATACTGAAATTCTTAATCCACTAACAGTTCGCTTTAATTAAATCATATGCAGAAGCTGCTTCTGAAAGGAATTAAAATTTGAATTCCCATTTAAAGACAATGGTTTCAGTTTTTTTAATGCGCTAGTTTAATTAAAATCAAAATGATTTCAAAGATAAATAAGAAGATCATTATAATGCTTTTCATAATCTGACATCACCTGTTGTCGCCCAATTTATTTGCGCGTTTTTTTTTTTTAATATCTGTAAGTGTCATCTGCAGAATCTTTCATTAAGCCTTCATTTCCGACTGACTGTATTTACCACACGTTTTGTACGATTATATAAAATTGTATTTTAGTAGATGACATGTTTTTTAACGGGATTACTTTCTCAAACACTGTACAGATGTTAAAGTAAAAATGTGAAGACAAAGATGTTTTACTCAAAATCTGCTTATTAATGTCGTTTTGATCAGCTGACGTTATACAAAATAATAACTAGAGCCCGGATTATATGCCCTAAAAAATAGCAAAATATGTACTAAAACCTCAAATTTACACTAGAAGCCTCAAAATATCCATGTATATGCACCTAAAATGAATAAATATGTACATACTTAAATTCTTTTAGAGCTTCAAAATCTTATGTCCTGCATTTTAAAACAAATAGATTTATTATTAACTGCCGAGTAGAAAAATTTTATATACATTAAATCATATATTTTATACAGCACAATTTCTATGACGGTATATCACAATGTGTCTCTCGATGTTCTAAACAGTTAATCTTTATTTGCTATTATGTAATAGCATTTTTATCGCCAAAAGGGTTCTTTCTGTAGCTACAAAAGATATTGGAGAGCACATAAATTTTTGCTGGTTGTCTATTATAACACAAGCCTACAAAAAATCAAATTGCCAAAGGTGTTTAAACGATTTTAGGGTATATCAAGTGTACTGAATTCAAAAATAACCTCAGTTTTGCCAAATTGGCTCTAGTTTTGGAGATAATAAATAAACCTCAAATTATGATTTTACCCCCACAGGGTTGTGGTGTATACATAATACTGGGTAACACGAAATTTATAAATTTATTGCTGTTTATATTTTAACAGTTTTATAATAACTTTGTGTTGCTGATACCGAATATGGCATCGGATTTGCTAGATTGGATCTAGTTTTTGAGATAAATGGATTTTTCTGTTGAAAAACATGAAACATACAAAAAGCATGGTCATGTATATATTTCTCAAAAGCACAATGAAATTTCCTCAAAACACGCAAAAGTAAATGCAAAATAAAATTTTATAACAATAAAAAAAATTAATATGGATTGTTGCAATTATTCTGCAGAAAAACAATGTTTGTATGATTTTCGTTTATGTGAATAATTTGAACAATCACGCTGGAAGCTCCAGCAATAATGTGTCATCATGTGTCTATCCCATCTGCCTTGATACCTTTCTTCCATCACTTTGATCTCTTGATGGAACCTTTCTCCTTGTTCCTCACTGAAATCACCAAGATTGTCCGGAAATTTATCTAAATGATTATGAAGATAGTGTCCTACTCATGCATGCACATACATGCTCATGTTTGCACCCAAAGTTTTAAAACTGATAAACATATTTTTTACTATTTCTTCATAATTATCTTCTTTATATTTGCCCCAAAAAATTTTAATAACAGAAACAAAACTACTCCAGGCAGACGCTTCAACATCGTTCATACATTTTTGAAGCTTGAATCCTTGATAAGTTTGCGTATTTGAGGAACATCAAAAATTTCTGCTTTTAGTTTTTCCATACTTACGTTTGGAAAAAATCTGTAAATGTATTTGAAGCAATCACCATCTTTGTTTAAAGCTTTTACAAATTGCTTCATTAGACCAAGCTTAATATGAAGTGGTGGAAGAATGATTTTCGCTCTATCCACCAAAGGCTTATTAACGGTATTTTCTTTACTTACAGTCATACTTACCCTTAAAAGCCATGTTACTTTTTCTCAACGTTTTTGTTTTGCTCTGATATCCCATAAGCAGAAAAAGTATGGAAACTTCGTGTAGCCACTTCGCTTTCCAAGTACAAAATTAATAATTTTTAAATCAACGCAAATAAGCCATTGGTGACCGCCGTAAGAGATCTTGTCCAACACCATTTTAATATTATCGTATTCTTCTTTAAGTTTTGTTGAATGCACAATGGGTAATGATGTGCAGCGGTTACCATTGTGCAATAAAACACATTTTAAACTTCTGATGGAACTATCTATAAAAAGCAGTCAATCCTCTGCCTTATATTGTGACAATCCCATGTGGGTAACGAGTCGAGATATTGTTACAATAAACAAGTTCCTCATCTTGGCTAAAGAATGGAAGAAGTTCTTCCTCTCTTGTCCTGTAAATTGTTATTCTGGTTTCTGGCTTTAAACAGTTTTTTTTCTTTAGTCTGGATGCTAAAAGTTCAGCTCCTTGTTTTGATAAGTTAAGGTCGCGTACCAGATCATTGAGTGCATTTTGAGAGAATTATTGTGGAGTTACAAAGCTTCCTTCATATTCACTTATAGTGCTACTGCTTCGAAATCACGCATTTCTCTCAGATCTCAGTATGAAAGATCAGACAATGTTAAGAACACTAGTATTGGAATCTCATCACTGTGTGGCACAGGCCGCTTTGCTGATTCCAAATCTGGATAAATCCGTTTCCGTTTTATATAGCGACTGAAGCCTTTCACATTCACAAAACAAAAATAACAATCATCGTGGTGATTTTATGGTTCTCTCCACATCATGGGTATACCAAAGTTTAAACTTTTTCTAACTCCATTTGTCCATTGTCAAAGACACTCTACACACGTTTTGCAAACTTTGCGGGGAGCCCAAGACTTACCTTGGTCTCCAAGCTGCACGCCCAAATAAGCAAGGTATTCTTGTTTAACAAAGTTTGTAACGTTTTTTCTTTGTTTTTGTTGAGTGTATTCACCATAAATGTAGCAGAATGCATAAGGATTATCTACACAGCTCCTTTGTGAAGAAGAACTCATCTGGAAAAAAAATTAAAACGAATGTATGATATTACTCGTAAGAAATATCTTTAAATGGTTTTGGGCAGTCAGCATTGAATTAATGATTACGTTAGTAATTCAGTGAGAAATGAACAGATCAATTTGAAATTTATTGTTAGTCAAATACGTACGATGAAGAACGTTGAAATTGAACGCAGAATGAAACATCAAACAGCAGAGCAGTCAGGTAGTGAATAACGAAGAAGAAAAATGTTACATCTCTTCATACTCGAGTCTCCGAATGACAACATCACAGTCGAGCATTGGAACTTCCCGAAAACAATTCAACGCATCCATATCCGATTTTCATTATGCTTATGCTAATAGTGTTAACCTTCAAAAATGTTTATCAGGGATTGATCACAAATTACGAAAACAGTCACAGATATACCATTATGGAAGAGAAAATCGTGTTTTTCAACATAAAAATCCATTTATCTCAAAAACTAGAGCCCATCCAGAAAAACCGTTGCTATATCCTACATTAACAACATAAAGTTAATAAAAAAATCATTAAAATATAAACGGCAATAAATTTAGTGTTGCCCAGTGTAATAGACCCATGTCTATCGCTGAGAGAAAATGATGTGGAATTTTAGAATAAGTGTTTGTTACAATCTGACCTTCAATGAATTGCCAGCTTAGCCCAGTAAAACTACTCTTTGGTTTTCCTAACAAGAACTTTCCTAACGACTTTCCTAACAAGGTTTTCCTAACAAGAATTCAGCTATGAAAACATTTCTGGTGCCCTAGGACATAATTAAACGTGTACGTTTACAAATTCCATTGCCTTTCCTCTCAGATAAACAGTAAGAGGAAAGTTTAACTTCAGCGTTGTGGTGAAAATTTTCCGATGAGGGAATAATAAAATTCTTAAAATTACTAAAACCCTTAAAACATGTATTTCTTCTGGAAATTCATCGTTTTGTACGTATTTATATTCACAAATGCTAAAACGGGCTAAAATATACAATTGCATATGCACATATGCAATTGCATATAATCCGGGCTTTAGCAATAACAAATTTATAGCAATCATTTTGAAAATTCACTCACTCCTTTCTTTAATAAAACTAGTGCAAATTTCAGCATGTAGTCGGGACAGGTGGAAATCTGGGTTCGCGTAAACTTTATTACAGTGTCAGATAGGGGAGATAGCATGTTATTAATTCAGTTATTTTATGTAGTCGTCAGTTTTGCTTTCCTGACTTTTCTTTATTGAAAGATTTATCCCTCTTAACGGACGCCTCTCAGATACGGACATCCCATTGTTAAGGTCAGATAAAAATTTTTCAGCAAGAAAACTTCCTGCACAATAATACCCCTCTTTTACGGACAATTTTTCCTGTCCGTAAATATCTGCTAATGAGAGGTTTTACTGTATATAGTCGGTTTGTTGTATTTGTTTTTATAGCACAAGGACAGCAAAGGTCATTCTGCGCATTATATATAAATATATAAATTGTGATTTTTTATTCAGGGGGAGGGTAATTGCAGATTATCCACTGTATGAAATCACGTTACGCCACTGCTTATGACTACAGTCCACCTAAAGTGAGAAAATTACACAAATTTTATACAGTAAAATCTCCGAATAACGGTCAACCGTGGGATTCTGCAAAAGTGACCGTCCTTCGGAGGTGGCTGTTATTTAGAGGTTCATTATAAAAAAATCAAAATTAATAAAATTAATTATACAATAATTTTTGCCACCCACGTATTTATTTTAGCTCAAACTAGAGCTTATTGGTTTTGGAGAAAAAGAGACGCTTTCCCCATCCTGGGTTCGAACCAGGGTCCTTCCGTTTAGCTCGGAGTGTCTTGGACCGCTAGACGAATGACAGGAAACAACGCTCTCTTTCTCCGTATGTAAAGATGTTAAGGTATTATTACCCTCCGCAGGGATAACACAATTGCCAAATATGGTCAACACAAGAATCCAGGATGCGGAAAGCGTCTCTTTTTCTCCAAGAGCAAGATAGCTCTCTGGCGACACGATATCCCCGATGGTCTTTCTTTCTTCTTACCTCGTCCCGAAAACTCACAAAAATCCAACCCAGGCTATAAATTTTGTCTGGGCAAAATTTATAGATTCTATAACTCTTCATGTTACATATTTATCTGTATCTTGATAAATGTATCATGATAAATCGTAAACTCATACGAGGGTGGGTATGAAGATTTGACCACAAGCTCATGGAACTCTTTACAATGTAAATGAAACAGATCCCCCCTCTTACAAATACCCGGAACAATTGCTTACGGTGTCAGCGGAACGGTGCAGAAATAGATTTTAGCGGCCTGCAAAACGTTTTAACGTAACACAGCGATGATAAAGACTGACCAGAGTTTAGCATTAAAAAATAAAAGTCCTTTACTAGTCCAAACACAAAAGGTACAGGTAAAGAGAAGATAATGAAGTTAAATTAAAAATAGGAGATAAAAATTAATTAAAATACGATCCATTGTTATTATTATTATAGTTACTATAACTAGAGCCCGGGTTATATGCACCAAGTAAAACAACTTACTTATATGCATTAAAAAAAAAATTCACTTAAAATGAAAAATATGCCCTTTTTTTTTTCACTGGCTTGAAAAACGTATGTCCTGCGTCTTAAAACCAAAAGTTTTAATAACTAGCTGAGTAGAAATATTTGATAAGAACTCCGGTAGGAGAGATGTATTCATCCCTTGAAATATAAATTATAGATAATTTTAACTTCTTTTTCGGTAAATTTTAAGCTTTTTTAGTTGTACTTTTTACTTTAAAAAAGCACTAGCTTTTGGCAGAAAATCTCCGAAAATGTGTTCTTAAAATATAGGTTGATTGTTACGAAACCCACCTGGAATAAAATAATTTTTAGACTAATGCTATTTGATAAATAGAATGTGAATTACGATCTTATTTTGTTAAATTTTCAATAAAAATAACATTATTAATTTAATAAAATAATAATAAGCAATGTAGACAGCACGGGTGTATTCAGAGGATTCAAATCTTTCACGAAACGCCTGAAGATAAGGGTTATAACAAATAATATTTATAAGAAATTTTAAAAATCTCTCAGGACTGAGGATTCTATTTACGTCGGTAATTTATGGTTGTTTTTCAGAAATTTGGTGATAATCCTGCGGACCATTTGATACTTAGGGCAGCATCGCTAATAAATATCAATGCATTTTCACAGAGCTATTCATTTTTTGGCCACAAAATACGTAAGGAACCTTTTATAAATCTCACAACTATCGAATGGTTAACTTTCTCAAGAGCTTTACAAGCAACCGAATGTGGATGAGATAGCTCTCTATAGTTTTCCACATACGAGATGCACACTATACAGGGTGTTCCGAAAACACTGTATAAGTAGTATATAGACGTGATCCTTGTGCAAAATGGACCTTTATATGGGTGGTCGGAAAAGAATATCCAGGGAGTTATGACTATAAACAAAGTATGATTGGGTGAAAAAAAAGTCACTCTCAAAATGAACGTATTTATCCAATAGATCGCATAGTGGCTGTATTACGTATAAAAAAAGATAGTTTATTCGCTGTGCATATGTGGCATGTGGGAGTTAAAAATTTCGAGCCAATGAAAATTGTGTTTGAAAGTTTGGCCTTTAATTTCCCAACTTCCGCCGTCGCCAATTTTTGGCGGGAATGGCGAATTTTTGGCAAGCTATTTTCAAACCGAACCTTTAGTGCTCATAGTCATAATTTAAAATCGATCAAGACATGGGCGCACGGAAGGGGGATTTATGTAGGCCATAACCCCCCGCAATTGGGTAAATATTAAGCATATGTCTACGGCAGCGGTCGCCAACCGGTGGAGAGAGTTCTGGAAAATCTGGACATTATTTGCATTTTTAATGTTTTATTAGTAATAAAACAAAAATAATATTCTAAGAAATTCTCATATTCTGAATGACAATTTTCACCTTTATATTGCACTAAATTCACGAAAAGTGTTTGAGAAGATCGTAAACGTTTAAGCACTAATTTCTAACTTTCTGTTAAAATAATTAATTGTAAATTTTTGTATCTATAGACTGTACTTGAGATAATTGTCGGCAATTAGTGAAAAAAAATCTCATTTGCCATAATGCTGTTACCAGGAGAATACCTGTATTTATCTTTTAAAAAAAAACAAAAAAAACCATATTAATGGTCTACGGGATTTAAAATTATAAATTTAGTGGTACTTTCGCCAAGAGCTACGATGGTTTCAGTTAGTAAGCGGGTAAGGGCACGTGTTAGCTGTGGGAACGACCAATTTAGCAGAGGCTGTGAGTATCACACATTCTTCCGAATGTATCCGTGCTTTAATCATGGGTAGGCGTGGGATACGTCTATTAAGATTTTTTTTTTTTGCAAATTTTCTTTTGAAAGACGTGGGAAACATCATACTTATTTTGTTTCCATTGTGTTTGTATGCTTTAAAACAAATGTTACTTTTATTGGTTGGCTTTAAAACTTCCGTTCTTGCACCTAAAAAAACAGGCCTTTTTTGGTAAATTTTAAGTTTTTGTAATTTTTTAACACGAACGAATTTTTTAACGAACGCCAATTTCAGTGACGTATTGCAGACAAAAGGCCAAATTTCTCCTGAACTAGAATTCGAAAGCTGGTAGAATGGGCAGGTTTTTGGTAAATTTGACCGATTGTAGCTAGAAGGGTGTTTGCGGAATTGCGGGTTACAGATTTTGGGCAACAACTCGATTTTGTACTTCGCCAATGTTTCAGCGCTTGTAGCTCGCCGTTAAATTCAGATATCCTGACGGAAATAACGTCGTCTTATAAGACATTTTCTGTTCTTTCAAACATATGCTTATTTTGCGTGTAGATCTTTCAGAAACTTTACAATTTTTTTTTCAGACTTGATGAATTTTCCTTCTTTCCATCATAATTCGGAAATGGATAGAGATAGGACAAGGTTGCAACGGTTTTTTATGCTCCACATGGGCTCTTCTATCACCCCCTTTCGTTTGGCAGATTAGGTCAAATTCACCCTGTATATCCATAGTAATTTCTCTTAAACCAAAAATTCATTTCTAATTCCTCTTTTTAAGAAATTTCTAGCATTGCAGCATTGGTGTATGCAGGGTGTGTTGATGGGGGCTGTAACACCCCATTGCAATGAAAGTTTTGTATATTTAATATAAGAATGTGAGTGGTAGCTCTGTAACCCCTCCCCCCCCACATTGAGCCTATAACAGCGCTTACAAAATTTCTGCATACGCCTATGCACTGCAGCAACCTTTAACTTAAATCGAAGCACCAGGTTTGAGTTCCTTTGCACACGCAAACTTTTTTTTTTCAAATTTCATCCGGTTTCCCAGCTGTAAATTGTCTCAAGGCGGTCAGTTTTTTTTTCCTGAGCACAATATTCTTATTTTTTTCACATTTTTACAAAGAATATTTCTTTTACCATGTTTGGCGCAGTATAGCCCAGATGCTCTTGCGCCATAAAAAAGCCAAACAAACAAACAAACAAACAATATTTCATTTTTAAATTACTTTTAAGAGTACCTGGAATTCATGACTTAAGTACTAATTCTATTACGATAACCTGAAGGAAAAAGTTATCACATATCTGTCAACATTAGAAGTAAACGTTTTTTATATACTATGTGAATGTTTAACT
>QLNU02014210.1:0-11628 GCA_006491805.2 Dysdera silvatica | reverse complement strand
TGAGTTTACTTTTGTTTTCCACAATCATCACATCATAGCGATTCGGCAACCAATAGTCCTTGGGTTCCTTCTTAGTAGTCATTTTGGCTTTTTGTACATCATTTATTAACTTCTGGTAAGTAGTTTCGGTTAAGAAAAACTTTTTTTTTGCAGCATTAACTCGAATTTTGGACAGTTCATCGTCGAATCGTTGTTTCATGTCTATAGACCATGACTCCTTCTCCAACACTACAGCTTGCTCCTCCATTTTCATGCAGCACAGTAAAAAACTAATTTTTTGTTGAACAAATTTAAGTAAAATTGCGTATTTTGACTCTCCCGAACGAACCGCAAAGTGCAACTGACAAATTCTGAGCCTGAGGCGCGCGTTAAAAGTCACGTGCCTTGCCACGTGATATTCGAAATGAATCGGAGATGTATTTAATACTTTGCCGGTTTCTCATTTGGCATTCTATAGAATGCCTAGGAAATTTGTTAAATATGAATCTTTTCATACATTGCCGGCTAGTTTTAGGAATTATATACAATGCCTAGGCATTCTATAGAATGCCGGATTTCAAACTTTGCCGGTAACATATATATAAATATTATGCATTTTGAATATTATTTTAGTGCATATATGGGAGGTAAGACATGATTCTCTTCATATCTTAGTTTTATGACAAAAAAGCATTTTTCACTGAAATGGTCTAGTGTGAATCATTTTGAAACTTTTTTTCGTTATTAATCACCAATTCATGTGATGGCCAATTGTGTCTCATTTTGAATTTTGTGTGTGGACAAAACTACTTTTTAGTTTTGTGAATAATAGTTTGTATATGTGTTTGATACAAAAACAGTTGATTAGAATATCATCTGCGAGTCATTATGAATTTTCATTCAAAGTTCTAAAATACCAAGTAGTTTATGAAAAGAGCACAATCTTTTTCCATAAATTAAGCTAGTAAGATTATTTTTGGCAAGTGAATTTACCAGGTACAGATTTTAACATAAAAACAGAAAGAGCTATTATATTCATACATTTTCCTTATATAGTGGTATGTTGATTGATGATGGTAATTGAGGTTACAGGATTACCATCCTTAACCAAAACCATCACATTGGTGCTAACTTCAAGAAATGTAAAATCTCTAGTCAATCACGCACGCGTGGGCAGGCCACCATTTTTTAATTACACAAAATCATACATAATTTATGAAAAAAGGACACAATGAGAAAATTAAGTATTTATTAAATTAATAATAATAGAGGATTAAACTGTATTAAACGCAATATTAATTCTTAGAATTTACAAATGCCGTAGTGCAAGATTTTGCATTTGAGAAATTTTTTTTCAAATACATTCTCGTAACATTTTACATGTCTGCATTTAACTATTAATAAATTTTCTAATGTGTCATGCAGACATGGTTGACCTGACTTCAGTCTTCAGTCAGTTCTAATTTTCTTCACTTGACTGAAGACTCTCTTGCATGCTGCATTACTGTGAGGGATCGTAAGTATTGACGGCATAACCTGAGAAAGTCATTTAAATTTTAATTCACAAGTATCATTTTTTATTCTACCTACGGCTGCCTATTGTGCATCAATGTTATCTTCATTACTCACAGTTTGTGGAACTTTAAAAGCCTGGAACTCGCTGAATTCTGTTTGTAAAGCATCAACAGCTTTATCTTCTGTATTATTGAACGAAAGAACGGGAAAATTTTCTGATAAACATTTTAAGCTTGAAAATTATGCATTTTCAAAATTCGATATTTGTGTAACCTTTGCATGAGGTAACACTTCTAACTCAAAAGGAAATTTATTGCACATGTAGTTACATGCTATGTAATAGCTTCTGACGTTTTCATAAAATCCATTTTTATCATGGATTACTTTCAGTGTTCCATTTCCAATTAAGATATCAACATCATCTTTTTGATTACTCCTCTAATGATAGTGGACTTTTTCAAATTTCACTAGCATTTCTCCGTACAATTTTAAGAGAAGAGATTTTAGTATATGAATATGCGGTTCCGCAGACTGAAGTTGAGCATTTGCTTTTTTAAATACAGGCACAGTATAAGATAAAAACAAACAGAAAGCCTTATTGATATCTTCCGACAGAAAATAAAACAACCTTTCTTCACGAGACATGGAGCTTTCAGTTTTTTGTTTCTTAGAAATATCCATATAATTTTGAGCTTCCCTTTTTAATTTCTGTGATGCTTTTTTGCTGTTGTGTTCTTTCACTTTATCTGCATTTTCAACCAAAACTTTGATAGAGGGAATAGTAAAGAAAGAAAGTGGGGTGATCTGATTCCTTTTCATGGCCTCTTCCTTAAAAAAAACTGATCAAAGGTTGCCACTGCTGGATTATACGCTCTAAGCATGTGCCAACAGACAACGAACGAGTGCTAACGTGTTTTAATACCTTTTTTATATCAGTCTCATGAAATTCTTGAAGAATTTTCAACCTATCTTTTCTTTCCGAACTCTTTTGTAGGTAATAGTAAATGCCCACCAAAATTTCATCGATTTTAAATGGCAAACATGCAATACTCTTTTCAGCTGCTAAGTTAATAAGGTGGCAGGAACAGCCCATAATTTCAATATGTTGGTGACAATTCTTTAACACTGCTGCTACACCTGCTTTTTTTCCTATCATAACAGGTGCATTATCACAGCTAAAGGCAACACAATTAGAAATTGGAAAGTTTTCAGATTGTAAAGCACTTACCAGAAGATTTCCAATATTTAACCCAGTTTCGTCAGCTTTCAAAGATAGCACAAATAAAAGACAATTCATAATTTTTTCACATAAAGGATCAAAGAAAGTTACCACTATTGGATGCAGCTTTGAATCAACATCGTTACTTCCATTGGTTGGAACTGAAAATGGATAGCACCTTAAATTTTCAACAAGTGATGAGGATTCCTTTGCAGACATTTCTTTCATAATTGCTTAAGTGTTGGCCTTTGCAGATCCATATTGTTTTGCAATACTGCTGTCAGGAAACGTTTTCCGAAAGAGCATCCCCGCGTGATCGCAGCAATTCATTGGCAAATTATGTTCGATCAAAAACGATGTAAATAAACATTCAGCATTAATCACGGAGGCATCGGTAAATTCAAAAACTGAAGACTTGATACTATGTTTAGACTCTACAGCCTTGAACGTCTCCTTATGTTCAACGGTCTCAGAATGCAAAGTAATATCGCGTTTACCACCATGAGTAATGCTTATGTCTTTACGGCAATACGTGCAGAAAGCATATTTTGGCCCCAGTCTTGATTTCTGAATAAAATTAAACATATTCTTCATATATTTGGCTTTAAACGTTTGGTAGTACCTTTTATTAACGATCGACATCGTTAACATTATTTTCAACAACATATACAAACAAAACTTTCTTTCCGCAGCAAAGAAATACGAGATATGTATAACACATGATTCCCGTAAACAAAGTCACATGCTTGACGAAAACCTTATTGATGTTGCGAATTCTTTCTTTCTTTCCCCAATAACTACAAATCCAGATGCGCAATTTCGTTGCACAAGGGCATCACTCTACGTCATAGCTGGAGCTAAAATTCCACGTCACGCCACGCATGCGCATTGAACGGTAGATGAATTTTTTCTGCTTTTTTTACCGATATTTGCGTTTATTTACACATATTTATTATTAAATATGCACATATGTGCAAAAATTTAAATATGCATCAAGAAAAATAGGTCTTTAAATTTGTTTTTAAAAAATCAGTATTTTAAAAAACGCTGAGGATTTTAGACGAAATCTCCGAAAATCAGAAGAAATCGTTTTCCGACCGGAAGACCGATAAAAAATCGGAAGCCTTGTGGGTAAATCGAAGGGATTGGCATCTATGCCATCGTTATCCAATCCATGAAAACAGTTTTTAATTATCAATCTTCACTAGAACAATTTGGCTCACTTTGGAGAGTTTTTACAAATGGGCTCGTAAAAGTAATGTCTAGGGTTGTTTGTGTTGTGCATGAGACTCCTACGAGTCCCATGCATAACACAAGCATTATGCCATTTTTCCCTTCTGAAACTAATTGAATTATTATTTTTTTATTGTTTTGTATGGATCAATGGTATCTACCAATATTTCTATTAAAAAGATCAATGCACAAAATATTTATCTACAGTATTGAGGTCAGAAGTTACGAAAATGTCCCATGTGTAACGGGAGAATGGACCTGCAAATAAAGATACCTATTAGAATTTTACTTTAATATTATCATGCCTGTGATATTTTACTAAAAATATATTTAAAAATATAGATAAAAAAAATATTAAAATGTCTTACAGAATCTATGCTGTAATTCATATTATTTGAAAGAAAAGCAGACTAAATTTGATATAAGATAAAGGTGAAGTTTTTAGTACAATGCATTTTAAGAAAGAGAATCTGTTTTTTTTATGGTGCAAGGACAGCAAGAGTCATGTATACAGTGAACTAAAGGTTTCCAAGGAATATGAACATCTTAAGGCCTAGGTGACCAATCCCTCGACTATGGTAGGCAGTCAGATCGTAAGTATTCTTTTTTTTGGTACAGTTAAGAGTCAAAGCTGGGATAATCACATGCTATGTAAAAGCGTTACTACTGCACCGCCACAGGACTTTTAAGGGAATAAAAAAAAATAGTAATTCTTACATGATGGTTTGGATAGCTTAAAAAAGTCAAAAAAAGATGCAGCAGTAGGAACATCCGTGTTTTTATCATCTTGATTAGCATTTCTTGATGGAAATCCTTCTTTCCAATCAATGTGACACCTATGTTAAAAAAAAAAATGTCCAAATGTAAAAAATAAGACATTCATAATCAAACATTGGTGCTTGCTAGCAAAACTTATTGTTAGAATAAAAATAGTTACTGCTAAACAAGTTATAATACTGCTGTTTACATTCAAGAATATGAAAGTAAATAAATAGTAAGATATGCAAAGTTTATAAAATAGATTACCCCTTGCACGCCACAATTTCTGGACCATCAAAAGACAATGGGTCTGCATCAGGAACATTGAAGTCCAGTGAAAACTCTTTAGTCAGCACAGTATTAGTAAAATAATCATTAGGTGCAAAATGGAATTGTAAAGTAAGTGCCTATAAAGAGAATATTGAACAAAAATAAATGCCCTTATAGAATTTACAATTTCATTTATACGAATTTAAAATGCTATATATAAAAATAAGAGTGGTTAGTTTTTGTTTCAAGTTGCTGTGTATGTTTGTACAAGCACTGGGATTTCTGCTTAGACATGATTATAACATTCTACTTGCTTGTTATTGATAGTTGTTTTACGCAGAGACACACTGTGTAAATTGGGTGCAGGTATTGCTTTTTAAAATTTGTCTGTAAAAGTAAATCAAGTACTCTGAAAAGGTGAAGTACAGTGTGAAGCTATAGAAAAGTTGGTGAGTCAAACAGAAATCGAGCGTCACTCTAGATTTAAGACGTATGAGGTTTTGGAAAACCATGCTGATTTATTTAAAGATAAACCTTTGTCTATCTTGTGTTCCTACATTTGTCTTATTGACTTGCACTATCTTGTGTTTTAGTATTATCTTATGTACTTGCATTGTGTTATGTACTTGCATATAGAAAGGAGAAAAATTACTCCATAGATTTTGGGAGCAAATAGTTAAGAAATCAAGAAAACAGCGAGGGCAGAGAGAACTGTATAAACGTGATCGTATAAAAATAACCAGACCATATAAAATACTAGAAAGAAAATCAGAGGTCACATATAGCTTATGGGATCCCTTCCTGCAGGTTAGTAAAGGAGATCATCATGTATAGTAAAACTAAAACCTTATGAGAGACATAGTGAAGAGACAGACTTAGCAGAAATTGAAGTTTCATACACAAATTCGTTTAAAAGAACAGGATAAGTAGAACCAAAATTAGAATCTGATCAATATTTAGAGATATTAATGCTTAGGCAAAACAGACATAGTTCAGGTTTATGAAACATACCTAGAGTTAATTACAGAGTGATGGTAAAATATCAAAAGAGGAAAAAATTGGATTTTTTTATATTGTTATATATATATATATATGTGTGTGTGTGTGTGTGTGTGTGTGTGTGTGTGTGTGTGTGTGTGTATTGTATTTCCATTGCAGTGTTTTTTAATTATGTGTGGTATGTTGTAAGAAAAAAATCTTTTATCTTGTGATATTAGCCCAGGATTAAGTTGATTTTGAGCCTGTAAAGGACAGTTCATTACAGTGAAAATTAATTGGTTAATAATTGTTACCAACTGTGTCAGTTCTTTTCATTATATGTAATTACGTTGATTGCAAAAAGTTTACAGTGACGTTCAGCTGTGCTGACGTCACTAACAAATACCATGAGTATTTCCTGATGATTGCTGTAACGGCTGCTACACTATGACTGCTGTTATAAGATTATCGCTAGAGATAAGCTAGGCCAACTTACATTGTCGAGTTATGTTACTGTATTTACGTTGCTGAGCTTATGCTATTTTACATTGTTACATTGTGTTGCTGTTATTTATACTTTATGTTACTGTCTTCAGGGCCACTCCAAGGGTGGGGCGAGCGAGGCAGTCGCTGCAGCCTGAGGGGACGCCACTGCAAAATATTGGGTTTCACAATTGGATAAGATTAATTTACTGATGAAAAAGTTATTTAAGAAAAAAAGTGGGTAAGTATTTTACCAATTCTTTTCGTAACTCCAATACCGTTGAATTAATAATCGAATAGAACATTTGACCATGAAGGGTCATTTTCAGTATATGGCAAGTTGCTTATTGTTTAGCGAACCACGCCCATGGAAACAGTACTCCCCCACCTCTGCCTCCATCCCTTCAGTAGCGAAGCGTGGGTCGCTGTCATTGCCAACGAGCTGATGATTTATTGAAAGTCGGTTGTCGCGCCCTCTCCTCTTCCCTACCCGTCGCCCGTTCTGGCGCGAGCCTTGACCAATGACGTAGGAAAACACTCGTCCGAGGAGAAATGAGCTTCTGAAAATTTCTACTCATTTCAAGAAAGCAGTAGCGTTCATACTTTCCAGATTGTTCTCTATAAGCTATTTAAAGCATCCCTGAATGGATTGGAAGAGAGCCAGAGATTAAGATATTTTCCTATCAAGGTACTGCAGAAAATAAAATCCAACGACCAGAAGGATCTGTTTACAAATTTGTCGATAGCATTGCACATACTATTAACTGTGCCTGTCATAGCTGCAAATACCGAGCAAAGTTTTAGCAAACACTAAAACTTATAAAAACTTATCTCAGATCGACCATGACAGAGGAGAGACTTAGTGCTCTGGCAGTTTTAGCAATTGCAAACGAGGAAGCCAAAAAGTTGGACTTTAAACAAATTTTAAAATCTTTTGCAAGTGCCAAAGCCAGAAAGATTCCTTTAGATGTTACGGAAGCTATAGTCCCTCCAGAACTCTAAATATACCCCCAGAACTTGGGGTTATTTAGACCAATAGTTATAATTTCCATATATTCTATTTTCTCTTATAAACATGGTTTTTTAAAGTTCTCTTTCCCATGTCCATATTATATAAATATATTATATAAAGCAAAAGGGTTGCTGGTATCTAACTGGAAGGAGACCCACACGCTGAACGTATGTGACGATGTGTGGAACCGGCCAGGCCAGTAACCTAGTGTCCTACCCCGCCTTCAAGTGGTGCAGGCTGAGCTTTCTATTTATGTGGCAAATTAATATTTGCTGCACGGATAGAAAGGCGGAAGGGGAGGGCTAATTCACCAACCCGTCTAGCCAGCGTGGTGAAATTATGGCTAATTCCTCCATTATGTTGACACACCAGAAACCATGGCCCCTAGTCTCCAGGTGCTGGAGTGCTCCTGATCAAGGCAGCGGTCAGTGTGGCATGAAAGCAGGGGGTGCTAAGAATCACTGGAATGGCCCAGGCTGCCGTTTGTTATTGACCTTGGCTACGTTTAATGGACGATCCCTTGCTTCTGAAGCAAAACTTCAGGAATTGGAAGAGGAACTAGACAAGATCAAATGGGACATTGTAGGACTCAGTGAAGTTAGAAGAAAAGGTGAAGAGTTGGTGGAACTTAAAAGTGGACATTTGTTTTATTATAGAGGAACGGAAACTGGAAGAACAAGTGGTGTTGGCTTCTTAATCAACAAAAGAATTAAAGACTGTCTTCTGGAAGTTGAAAGTACATCAGATCGAGCAGCGAGGCTCGTTGTTCAACTAACCCAGCGATACCAACTTCAGATAGTACAGGTATATGCACCAACATCAAGCCATACCGACGAGGAGGTTGAAGAATTTTATGAAGAAATCAAAGAGTTACACACCAAAGGGAAACAACATATCAAGCTCATCATGGGGGATTTCAATGCAAGAATTGGACAACAGGAACAAGGAGAGACATCGGTTGGTAAATACGGATATGGGGAAAGGAATGAACGTGGCGATCAACTCATCGAATTTGCAGAAGCTGAAAACCTTAGCATCATGAATTCATTTTTTAAGAAGAAACCGCAAAGAAAATGGACATGGAAACACCCAAATGGGGGAACTAGTGAAATTGACTATATCCTGGCAAACAAGAAATCAATTATTGAAGATTGCAGCGTACTGAACAGATTTAATACTGGAAGTGATCATCGAATGGTGAGATGTAAAGTGCACTTAAATACTAAATTAGAACGACAGAAGCTCATTAGGAAACAAGTAAGTAAGAGGGTGGATCTAATGAAACTGAAAGTAAATACCGAGGCATTCAAGTTGGAATTAAAAAATCGCTTTTCTGCACTGGAAGGACTTATTGAAGAAATTGATATCTCAGAAGCAAATGAAAACATTGTTAAGACAATAGTTGAAACTGCTGGGGAAATTGGTGGTGTAACCTGTAAAAAGCACAATAGCAAATTATCTGAGAAGACGAAACAGCTCATGAAAAGGCGAAGAGATATGAAGGTGGACAATCAAAATACCAGTTCCAGGATTGAGTACATAGAACTTTGTAAAACTCTGCGCAAAAGCATGAAAGAAGACATAAGAAAATTCAACTGTGAGCTAGTAAGGAAAGCCATTGAAAATAACAAGAGCCTTAGGGTTGTTAAAGGAAGTTTATCTGTTGGGAAGAAACACATCATTGCATTAAAAGGAGAGGATGGCACCGTAACAAGAAATAGGGAAGAAATACTTAGAAGAGTTGAAGAATTCTACAAAAATCTATACGAAAGTAACAGTGGATTAAACGAAGACATTGAAATAGTCGAAGGAACAGCTCCTAAAATCTTAAAAGAAGAAGTTTCATTTGCAATAAAAAGTATGAAGAAAGGAAGAGCCCCTGGTGATGATGGTATTACATTAGATATCCTAAAAGAAGCTGGAGAATATGTAGAAGACATACTTGCAAAATTCTTTACCAAATGTCTTAACAGCGGTAACATACCAAACCAATGGGATTCTGCAACAGTAATTCTTTTGCATAAAAAAGGTGATAAAGAGGATTTAAAAAATTACCGACCAATTAGCTTGTTACCTGCTATTTATCAACAAAGATCAATCTTTGAAGAATTAGAACAATCAAGAGAACAAGCTGGATTTCGAAGTGGATTCAGTACAGTGGACCATATTCAAGTATTAAGAGAATTAATTGAAAGAACACATGAATATGAACTTCCATTGTGTGTTGCATTTATTGACTATGAGAAGGCCTTTGACTCTATTAAAACATCAGCAGTCATCAACTCTTTAAGATCAACAGACATTGAGGATGTGTACATTGACATGGTGAAACGTGTGTATAAAAATGCAAGTGCAAAATTTCGGTTACATAAAGATACCAAAACTATCAAAATTGGTAAAGGTGTGAGGCAGGGAGATACCATTTCTCCAAAACTTTTTACTTCAGCTTTACAGATGATTTTTCAGCTGATAAATTGGAATAACAAGGGAATAAAAATAAATGGTGAATATTTAAATCATCTGCGGTTTGCTGATGACATTGTTATTTTTTCAACGAACCCATCAGAACTCCAAGACATGGTACAGGAGCTCTCAACTAGAAGTAAAGAAGTTGGACTCAAGATGAACCTACAAAAAACTAAGATCATGTTCAATAATTTTGTAGAGGAAACAAAAATACAAGTTGACAACATTGAGCTAGAAATTGCTGATTCATATATTTACCTTGGCCAGCTGATTTCAATGGATGGCAACATTATGAAAGAACTCAACAGACGTATTAAACTTGGCTGGAGTGCATTTGGAAGAAACAGTTTTATCCTGAAGGGGAAATTGCCTTTGTGTCTAAAAAGAAAGGTCTTCAACCAGTGTGTATTGCCAGTCCTCTCTTATGGATCAGAGACATGGAGTCTAACAGTTGGAGCAATACGAAAGTTACAGACAACGCAAAGGAGCATGGAGAGGTGCATGCTTGGAATAACTAGGAGAGATCGAAAAAGAAACACTTGGGTGAGAGAGCAAACTAGAGTAGAGGACATCATTGTTAAAGTAAAAGGGCTGAAATGGCGATGGGCTGGGCATATTGCAAGAAGAACTGATCAACGATGGACAACAGAAATTCTGAACTGGATTCCAAGAGACCACCGAAGACCTAGAAAACGTCCTCAAACTAGATGGGTGGATGAAATAAGAAAACAGGTTGGGGTGACGTGGAAACGAATGGCCCAGGATAGACTTGTGTGGAAAGCATTTGGAGAGACCTTCATCCAGCAGTGGATAGATAATGGTTGAATATGATGATGATATTAGGAATGAATTTATTGCAAAACTAAAATCTACTCGAGCAGTCGTTCGTTAATTTTTGCACTTTTCTTTCTTTTGACGAAAAATGTCTGCAAACCTTTCGTCTGAACAGCTTATGTCATGTTAAAGGTATTATTACCCTTCGCAGGGATAACACAATTGCCAAATATGGTCAACACAAGAAAGCCTCCGGGGCGAGAATTTTGTGAGTTTTCGTGGGGGAAATTTATTATACTATAATTTTTGCCACCCACGTATTAATTACAGCTCAAACTAGAGCTTGTGTAATTTTGGAGAAAAAGAGACGCTTTCCCCATCCTGGATTCGAACCAGGGTCCCTCCGTTTAGCCCGGAGTGTCTTGGACCGCTAGACGAATGAGGACAGGAAACAACGCTCTCTTTCTCCGTATGTAAAGATGTTAAGGTATTATTACCCTCCGCAGGGATAACACAATTGCCAAATATGGTCAACACAGAAATGCCTCCGGGGCGAGATTTTTGTGAGTTTTCGTGGGGGAAATTTATTATACTATAATTTTTTTGCCACCCACGTTTTAATTACAGCTCAAACTAGTGCTTATTGATTTTGGAGAAAAAGAGACGCTTCTCCGTCCTGGATTCGAACCAGGGTCCCTCCGTTTAGCCCGGAGTGTCTTGGACCGCTAGACGAATGAGGACAGGAAACAACGCTCTCTTTCTCCGTATGTAAAGATGTTAAGGTATTATTACCCTCCGCAGGGATAACACAATTGCCAAATATGGTCAACACAGAAAAGCCTCCGGGGCGAGATTTTTGTGAGTTTTTCGTGGGGGAATTTATTATACAATAATTTTTGCCACCCACGTATTAATTAGCTCAAACTAGAGCTTATATAAT
>QLNU02014209.1:39189-53328 GCA_006491805.2 Dysdera silvatica | reverse complement strand
GCTGTTACTCATGGTTCGGGCTGAGCCCTCTGCTTCCTTTGAAGGGAACTCTGAAGACGGAAGGCTATCTCGACATTTCGGACAATTCCATGCTGCCTACATTGTGGCAACAGTTTGGAGTGGGTCCATTTTTGTTGCCACAAGATCGTGCTCCTATCCACACAGAAAGGGCTGTACAGAGCTGGTTTGCTGACATGGATGTTGAGGAATTGGACTGGCCTGCTCAGAGCCCAGACCTAAATCCCATAGAACACCTATTGGATGAATTAGAACGTTGACTGTGAACTAAGCCAGAATGCCCCACATTGGCGAAAGAGCTGACTAATATTCTTTTGCAAGAATGGCGTACAATTCCTACTGAAAAATTCCAGAAACTAGTAGATAGCCTCCCCGATAGAGTGGCAGTCATCACTGCAACAAAAGGTGGTCCCACTTCATAGTCATTTTTGACTTCTTGTTGGTTTGTTGTATTTTTATGGCGCAAGGACAACAATGGTCATTCTGCACCAAGCAAAGTTAAAACAATTTGTTTTGAAAGAGACAAAAAATAGAAAGTAATACAAAGTCGTCGATACATCTCACATCAAAGTAACACTGTTGAATAACTTACAAGTAGTAATTCAACAAACTCAGTTCAAGTAATACCACAAATGTAAAAAAAATATAGATGAATTTATTCAGTGTCAGAAATTTTTTATTTTTAAGCATTTTTAGCAGAGTTTTTGCAAGCATATTTTATTAATAATAAAATAGGAAGTGGTTAAATTACCTTGTAATAGCAGTAATGTAGAAATTAAATTCAAACTCGTAACTAAAAAGATAGCACATGATCAGTTGAAGGCAGTTTTGAAAGTGTTTCCACATCTTATAAACTAAGCAATACCAGTTATCCAAAAGAAATAAACAGGTGCTTCCGTCTATATTTGAGAACTGCGATTAGATGTATTTAATTGCGGTAAGTATTCTTTATAAGAAACATTTAAGATTTCTTTCTAGCGATGAAATTTGCAAATGTTTTATTTATATATAGAAATAAAATACAGGGTACCAGGGAGGAAATTACATAAAAAGGTTAAACACTGGTAAAATAGCAATGAAAAAGATCACCCAAGCTTTCGGACGCGTCAGCAGCAGTCCTTCATCAGGAGTAATGACGATGTTATGTTTCTGTCTCTTTTTTATACTTGAAATTTCTGGAAAACCCTTCATCAGAGTAGTCCCGCAGAATGGAAAAACCCAATGAGAACCAATGGGAGGCCTCCAATAGAATCATGGAAGAACCCCAATAGGGACCAATGAGAAACCCATACTGCGGGCTACCTAATTTGGAGGTGTCCCATACATTTCAGAGTAAGAGTTGTTTATAAGTTTCTGGAAGTGGTTGTGATGTATTAATGGCTTTCCCGTGTAGTTTGTAAGTTTCCCAAGATTCTAAGAAGAGTCTACTATTCTTGTTTGTGATGTGACGGTGTAGTATTTTTGTTGAGTCCCAGTCGGGTTCGTGTCCGTGTTGTAAAGCGTGTTCTGCCAGACGTGAGGCTATGTCTCCTTTCGCGAGTGCTTGTTTGTGTTCTTTTTTTCTTGTTTTGATCATTCTTTTTGTTTGTCCTATGTAATGTTTGTTGCAGTCTTTGCATGGTATTTGGTATATTGCGCCTGTGAGATCTTCTGGTGGAACTGGGTCTTTAACTTTTGTAAGTTGTTTGCGAAGTGTTGTGACAGGGGAATAGAATGTATGGATATTTGCCTCTTTAAGGATGCGAGAGATTGTTTCGGAAATGCCGTGAATATATGGAATAGATATGCGGGTGTGAGATGTATTGTTTAAAGATGTACTATTGGGTCTACAGTTTCTGAGAATGAATCGTTTAGGGTATCCATTATTTTTAAGTGCCGTGTGTATGTGTTTTGTTTCTGTGTTTGAAAGTGTTTCATTACTGCAGTGAGAATTCGCTCTAAGACTTAATGTTTTAACAACGGAAGCTTTGTGGCATGTTGGATGATGCGATTTAAAATCGAGATATCTGTCTGTATGTGTGGGTTTACGGTAAACTGAGGTGAAGATTGAGTTATCGTGAGATCTGTGTACAAGAACGTCTAGGAAAGGGAGTTTATTGTTCTGTTCTGTTTCGTATGTGAATTTTATATGTGAGTTTAAGTTATTAAGGTAATGGAAGAAGCTTTGGAGTGTATTAGTTTTAAGTATAACAAACGTGTCGTCGACGTATCTTTTCCAGAATTTAATGTTAAAATTCGGTGAAGACAAAGCAGTTTCCTCAAATGACTCCATAACCAAGTTAGCTACAACACTTGAGACCGGAGATCCCATGGCAGTGCGAAAAACTTGTCTATAGATAGAACCATGTGAGGAGAACACAGCAGAGTCCAGACAAAATTTCAACAATGTGCAGATGTCGTGAGGTGTTAGTGAAGTGCGTTCATGTAGTGTTGTGTCATTTTGGAGGCGTGTAAGTGCGGTGTCGATTGCAAGTGATGTGGGAATGCAAGTGAAGAGAGAAATTACATCGAATGAGACCATGAGGTCGTCGTCGTCAAGTTGTAGGTTATTTAAAGAGGTGCAGAAGGATTGGCTAGTAGAAATAGTGTAGTCGTTACTATCGATTATAGGAGAGATTAGACGTGCAAGATATTTTGATAGGTTATATGTAGGAGAGCTGCAAAAACTAACCATTGGTCTGAGAGGAATATTTTGTTTATGAATTTTAGGTAATCCGTAGAAGGATGGTAAGCGGCCAGAAGTGCATTTTAAAGAATCATAGAGATTAAATGTAAGTTTTTTAGATTTATAGAGTTTTAGAAGGAGAGAGTTCATTTTGGATTGAATTGTTTGTGTAGGGTCTTTTATGATGCGGGTGTATGTATTTGTATCAGATAAGAGTGTAGAAATTTTATGTAAGTTGTCTGGACGATTTAAGACGACTGTAGTACGGCCTTTATCAGCTGGCAGCATGACAAGGTCCTTGTCGTTCCGTAGCTCCCGGAGGGCAACCCTTTGCATAGGCGTTAGGTTGTCCTCAGGAAGTTTTGGACGCCGAAGGAGTCCTGCCACTCTGCAGCGGGTATCAGCTGCAACACGTTCGTCGGTGTGAGTATTTTGTAGAGCATTTTCTATGGAAGCGAGAATCTGTGGTGTGGTGGTGGGAATTCTTAAGGAACAGGTTTTTCCTATGAAATTACAAGTATAAAAAAGAGACATAATGGATGAATGTGTTACCTCTACAGAACTGTAAGGCTTTGATAATGTTAATAGGATTAAAACATTCACAATTATTATATGCATACACTACATTACTATATGTATGTTTATAACATGTGCTACATATTGTGTTTTAGTGAATATCTACAAGGTGGTTTAAAAGAAACACAGCAAGGCTCTAGTAACCATGATTTTTGAAGCAATGGACTGAACTTTGCGATTCATATTTGAAAAAATATGGGCTCCAGATGTGTATACAGGTAAAAAAATATGTGCCCTCTCATAGATGTAGTTAATACACAAATTTGAAAAATTTCCTATGGTAACACTAGCTTTTATTTTTATCTCATTAGTATATGCAAAAATAGTAAAAATTGTTAAGCTGTATATTTTAGGCTGAAAAACAACTGAGAAATAGCAATTTTAAATTCTGCAAGAATTTACAGAAAAAACAAAATAAAACAACAAAAATGTAAATTAACCTTTAATCACGCATTTGCATCGCGTTGTGGCAAATGGATGAAACTCTACCATATCACAGAATGCTTGCCATTTTTTTCTGCTCACTGTACGCATATTCTACATAACATGCTACCATAATGTCAATAAGACTTTGCATGCAATAGTCTGCCCTGTGGTAACAGACATCAAATCAAACCTTTGTAATTCAGGTAACTTTAAGTTGACCATTTCAGTCATGTATTTATTCTGAAAACAGATGTGATTCTACCAAAACAATTCTAATGACTTACATATACCCTGTAAAATAACTTTAAGGCACATATAAGTTGTTAAGATGCATTCAAATGTGTAAAATGTAAATAAAAACATCAAGAGGTGGATAATTAAATGTAATTAAATAACATCTATTGAAGATGTTAGAGAGTTTAGTTATAAGAAACATAAATTAAGTAACATCTACTGAAAATAGCAAAAATACACATACTAAAATACATGCCATAAAAACTTCAAGGCCAAAATGTTAATATGCCATAAAATTAAAGATAATAATAAAGTAATAATTAATATTTTTATCATTTACCATTTGATTTGGTAATGTCTAAAATGTGATTCTTCATGAAGTCAATGAGTCTCTGATAAAGCAAAGGGTGTCCTGTACCACTTGTCGATAATAAATTCTAACTCTCTTTGTGTTACAAATTTCCTTGAATTGTGGAAAAACTGATGACATAAATTACCCCATATAAAATCTATGGGGGTTTAAGTTTGGACTTCTTGCAGGCTATGGAAGAAGAGTCATCTTGTGCCATGTTTTAACAACTTTACTTGTGTGAATGCCGGTGTTGTCTTACTGGTAAATCCAGTTATTTCCTGCAAATTCTTGTGCAAGGGTAAAAGATTAGTTTCTAAGAGTTCTCTGTACCCCAAGCCACTCATTCCATTGTGGATAACTGCAATAAAGTCAATACCATTATAGTCAAAGCAGGCCCAAACTATCACTGATCTTCCTGCATATCACCTTGTTGAGAATATTCGATTTTCATTTCTCAGATCATGCCAGTAGTAAGTATTTACATCATGACCATCCATGTTAAACTTTTTATCATCCAAAAAAATTACCTCAATTCATTTATCATCAAATGTCATAAATTTCTTTCCAACTCAAAGCGCTGAACTATCATTCTTTGTTAAGTGCAGGTTTTTCAGTGCTTTCAAGCGTTGCAGACTTTTACATTTCTTTAAAATATTGCATATTGTTTGTTTCATTAGTGGCAGGCTCATTTATGTGTGTGAATTTCATTTGTAGAATAATTTCCGGAAGACACTAATTGCACAACAGTTGTTTTCTGATGAACTGTTAGTTTTTCTGGTCATCCTCAAGGGAGTTTTTTTTGCCATAGTTATCTTTCAAAGATAACTATTAATTACAGTCTTGGATCTTTCAAAAATTTTCCCTATTTCATGTGAACCATGCCCACAACTGAAGTGGGAATCGATTTGATCCATTTCATAGTCAAACAGTTTTAGGTATAGTCAATATTTTAATACATAATCATAATATAATTAAATATTACAGTATTTAGCACTTATTTATCACAGTATTACAAAGAAATAGGATTGTAATAATTACTTACACTACTGTACAATGAAACGTAACACACTTTTTTTTTTTTTTAACAGCGCAATTGCTGGATCTTTGCTTTTATTCCCACTATTAACTTCATTATGTCACATTCTCCACCTATCACACATTTATGAAAATTCCATTCCCTTATTCTCCATGCTGTTACATTAACTATGACTTTTTAATATTAATGTTGTCCTATTAGGTTGGCCTTGAAGTTATTTTATGGGGTGTATATATGCATAATAAATTATGCAACTGAATAAGTTTTGTATCTATTTCGTTTCACTACTTCACATTTTCCAACCAAATTTTTAATGACTTTTTCTTAAAACTTATATGTTCCAAGGAAGTTTTCACCCACCCCCACCAATAATTTCAGAATTATACAAGTCCTTAAATGTAGACACAAGGCCTATGTAAAGTGGCAATGTCAAATTGAATGAAGACATTTGCAGCACTCCTAGTAGAAAATAAGAGAACTTAGAAAAGCTAACTCTGCAACAAAGTGACACAAAAGAGAAAAATTAGAACGTTGTAAAGCATGTCCTATTCACAAAGAATAGAGATTATGAAATACATTAAACACATAACGAAAACAACACAACATTTATAACTAGTTGTATTACCCTGCCACTGGGCCCTTAGCAACCATGGCGTTGAAAAAGCTGCCAAACACCAAGCACACTGGCCTACTAATGTCTGGTATAACATACGGTAAAACAAAATCAGTAAACCTATATTTTACAATGAAATGTTAATAGGTGTCCAATACCTTCAACTGTTACATGACATAATGTTACTGGTACGATAATATTCTTGTTAGATATGCATTTAGTATGCGATACCAACATGATATTGCACCTTCACATAAAGCTACAATCGTTCATGCTTTTCTGACTGATACATTCAGGGAACAAATCATTAGATATGGTGGTTCTGTGAAATGGTCACCACATACACTAGACTTGAGCCTTATGTACTGCTGCTTCTGGAGTTATTGAAAAGAACAAACATATGTAACACAGCTTACAAATCTGGTTAAATTGAAGTATTATATTGTCAGGGCGTGTAACATGGTAAATCCGACAACGCTTGCTAAAGTATGCAATAATATTCTTTCTCGAATTTCATTGTGCATTGTTGCTGATGGAAGACATTTTGAATAAGCTCTGCAGCACATTCCTGAAAATGTTGATGCCATATTTGCATATGTAAATCACTGATCACTAGTCTACAGTAATATGGTGTGGCAATATAACTAGATACCAATGGCATGTGGTTCTGGTTGTCAGAGTTAATTTCTCAAGTTCTCAAATTTTCTACAAAGGACATCGCAGTGGCTTTCATTCAATCAGGTATTGTCACAGTATTATAAATAAACCTAACATATATACTCAAGGATCTTTCACTACAAAGTCATTCGGGTGTATAAGAACTTTGCTAGGAATCCTATATACTCACAAATTTTCATATTGAAGTTAATTGCAACAGTTTATAAGCATTGAACGCATGTTAAAATCAATAACTGTTCCACCAAAACATTTACCAACCTTTGAAAAAACTTCATCAACTGCTTTTTTATTTAAAAGATCTACTTCATAAAATATTAATTCTTTTTGCGCTAAATTTTGAACTCTACGTAAGCTTTCAGGCATAGAGCGATCTTCACCTAAAACAAATGCAAGTAAACGAAATGAAGAAAAATACACTGCCATCCAAAACTTAATTGATAGCAAATCTAACGTAACTCAAAAAGTTCGGTTTTGATTAGCTCCAAAGTTCACAAGGTAATAGAGTTAAGTATGCAGTTATTTATTATTTTCAGTGTACAGAAATCAAATATATATATAAAAACACATTTAATTATATACTACTAGACTATTATATTAATAATAAATATACCAATTACAATGCATATCTACCAATGATGTACGTGACTACAAAAGTGGGCCCTGTCCGAGTGTTCACCATCCCCCACTTCGAATAAAAAAATCACCGTTCATACATATATCATTATCACCAGCATGATATTACATATATGAATTGTGACTTTTTTATTCAAAGTATCTGCTTGTCATGTAAGTCTTTGAGGTCCGCTTGTCCGCGTCCTCCTTCTTCCCGGGGTAGTGTTTGCCGTTCAATTGCCGTTGCAGGGTGTAGTTGTCCGGCTCTTCTCTGGATGGTTCTCATTTTCCGCTGGAGTTGTTCTAGTTCAGTGTTGGACCATTTGATGATCCCGAAGGAGTAGGTGAGCACTGGTACCGCATATGCGTTAATTGCTTGCGTGGTGTTCTTCCCGCTCAGTTTCGTCTTCACAATGCTTCTAAGTCTTTCTTGGAATGCTTGCGTGAGCTGGACCTTGACTTTCTTGTGCTCCTGCTGCCGTTTTTGCATTATCCCTAGGTATTTGTAGGTTTCGCCCTCGTCCAAGGTCTTCAGTAGTCTCCCGTCTTCGAGTTCGATGCCTGGTAAATCTTCTTTGCTATTCTTCTGTATTTTGCACTTATCGAGGCCGAATTCCATTCCTATGTCCTTGGAGAATGTCTCTGTTATACTGATGAGTTGTCGGAGTTGGGTGATTGTTGGCGCGTATAGCTTGATGTCATCTACGTACATGAGGTGGGAGACTTTATGTAGGTTTCTCTTGTCTTTCTTCAGCATGTATCCGTATTTACTTGTGTTCAGCATCCTTGACAAGGGGTTTAACGCCAAGCAGAACCACTGGGGGCTTAGTGCGTCTCCTTGAAAGATTCCGCGGCGGATGGGGATCTCGGCCGTTTCTATTTTACTGTCTGGCGTGTTTAGCTGTAACCGGGTTCTCCATTGTTTCATGCTGCTCTGTAGGAATCGGATGATTGAGGGATGCACTTTGTATATGCTGAGTATTTCAAGGAGCCACGAGTGCGGAACAGAGTCGAAAGCCTTCTTGTAGTCTATGTATGCGGTGTTGAGTTTTCGCTTTTGTTTTCTTGCTTGTTCCAGGATAACTGAGTCGATGGTAAGCTGCTCTTTACATCCCAGAGTCCCTTTCTGGCATCCCTTTTGTTCTTCCGCCATTAAGTTGTTGCTTTCGCTGTGCCGGCTTATTTTTTCAGAGATGCACCCCGTGAGTATCTTGTACAGGGTGTTAAGGCACGTAATGGGTCGGTATTTCGCTGGGTTACTGGTATCCTGGTCCTTCGGTAGGAGGTAAGTTATTCCCTTGCAGAGGAATTCAGGCATTTTGCTGGGGTCTTCAATTATCGCCGTAAGTTCCTTGGCTAATGGGCCATGGGCGCTGGTAAATTTCTTGTACCAGAAGTTGTGTATGCCGTCAATACCCGGAGCTTTCCAGTTGTGCGTACGTTGGATATATATACATATGCGTATGTATATATTAGTGTCGCATTTCCTAATCAATAAACTCTTTATTATAAATAAGTGAATTGAATACTAATAACACTGTAGATGTTCATATAGATAATTAAAACCAAGAATTAAAGGAATAAAATGTCCTGAGGATATACCTTGCATAGCATATTTACCTAGTGTTCATATGCATGCAAAAACAAACAAACTTTTCTAATGTTTTACTACATAACAAATTTAATAGATGAATCATCATAAAAGTAACCAAGCACAAGAATAAAATTATTTATTAAGCCAATGAAATACATCGTCAGGAACATTTTCAGTGAATTGAAAACCATAATGTTTTAGAACTTAACCAGCGAGATGAGTTACCATCAACGGTTTTCATAACGAACTCAATTTTTTTTATAATTGTTGACACCCTACTTGAGAAATACCAAATTTAAGGACAATATTTTTATTTGGACATTTTTTTAAAAGCACTTTGAACACACGCTGGCAATTAAAAAGATTGAAAGAAACTGGATCCCTTTTACAAAGGAAGAAGATTATGTAGGATGGAGGTGGTGAGGGGGGAGGAATGGAGGGTAAAAAGTATATACATATAATACCCCTGTAAAGCAATCAGTAGGCATTCAATTGGCCCTTTCCTTTTCTTCCTCTTGTGATACCTCTGTTTTATTTTTCTCACATGTTTTTCTTACTACCATTACAGGTGAAAAATCCCCAATTTGTCTTGAAAAAAATTCAATATATAGAGATTTTTTTGTTATATGGAAACAGTTTTCCTACGCATGACTATGAGGATTCACAAAAACTTTGATATATGGAATTTCTACTGTGTATAATATATATATATTTGCATAATTGAAGTTGCTTAACTAAGAATGGCATAATTTCTATTTTTCTTAATTTAGTTTTCCAATGTGTTTATAGTCTTGAATAAAAAAAAAATTATACTAAGTATTTCCCCACATTTGATGTAATTTATCTCCATATAATCATTTACTTGGGTACAATTTTATACACGTTGTATGCTAGTCAAAATTCTATTAATGAAATTCAATTGAGAATACAAATTTAGGCTACCTTTTCCTACTGTTACACCTGCCAGTCAGTTTCGCTTTAACATGATTGACTTAAAAATAAAAATCCTCTATCCTCTGAAAACTTAAACATGTCACTGCTGGACACACTCAAAACTAATTATCAACATATGAATCAGTATCAAAACTAGTACAAAAGACGAAAATAATAAATGAAAACTTACCAGGATAGCAATTTGAATAGTTATCGACAGTTACAACTTCATAACCACTTTTCAATAATTCTAAAACTGCATGACTTCCCACATAGCCAGCACCTCCAGTCACAAGTATCGTGGAGGGAGAGCTTTGTTGATTCATGCCTTAAAAACAATCAAAAATTAGTATGTCAGCAATTAAACTTAGACTTAAAAATATGTTGGAAGCTCTACTAATACACAAAAAAGTACCAAATATGCACTGCTTTTTTTTTTTAAATTGAAACAGCCATATATGTAAAAATTCAATGTCTCATACCTGCTTGATAGGTTCTTTAAATACATCAATAAAATCTACATGCTTAGTAATTTTCTTGTAAAATAACTTAGAAAAGATTTTACTTAATATTACAGTGACTAGTAATATTTTGCCACTGGTCAGAATGCAAAAGATATGAGCAAGAAAGAAAAGAAAAGTAAAACAGAGCAATAAAAATTAAAATAAGAATAGTAAAGTTGGCAAAACGGAAGGAAAGGATAAATTAGTAAAAGGAAATGAAGAAAAAGAAGGAAAATGCGAATATAAAATAAAAGAGCAAGTAATAAAACACAAATAACGCTTACCAATATCATACAAAAGGTTTCATAACTCAAGAACTGTTGTTCTCTTTACCAAGTAAAGCAGTGAGAAAGTATAAATGTCCTGTACTTATACCTCCAAGTTCTGGGTTTTTCCCCAGAGCCCCCCCCCACCCCCCCCACCCAGGTTATCTCAGAACTCCTGTCCTGATTTCTCCAAATTTTCCTGCAAATATCTTGTATGACTCAGGCCTAGGTTTTAGTGATGCATGATTGTGAGATATTTCAGTAGATACTGTCTCAATTATTTGAACATCTTGAAACCTCTCGATGGTTTTAAACCTGATTTGATATATTGCATCACTGTGCATGGTGGAACTGGTTCTTGATTTGGTTCATTATAAGTTTAGTAGGAAAAAAATCCAAACTATGGATTTTTTAAATAAAGATCGCAACGTTTATTATATATTTAATGAAAACACAATAATTATGCAAACAACGTTTCTTACATAAATGTACAGATTCAAGTCGATTTGCAATCGCTTAAGCAACCCAGTTATGTATGTCTATTTAAAGTCACTGTTCCTTCCCATGGAAACCATCAGCTGTTGGCTGACTGGTGATACAATTGTCTCGTTTGTTAGGCATGAATCGATACTTTCAATCATAAAAACATCTTGTGATTGCACTTTGCTAAGTGATGCACGATTACGTAATATTCTTACAACCAAAAGAATCATGATCGACTCAAATTTGCCATCGAGTCATTGATGAACTTAAAGGCCCCCTTCACTTTACGAATCCCACTATGGTCTTGACTGTGAAGTCCTGGAGGGCTTTACTCGGGACAACCTGTCTGAATCGCCTGTTCCCTATACACTTAATAAGCCCATACCCTGTTAACACTAAACGAACTCCAGTACTGGGTAATACAGGAGTTGTATTTCTTATTGCTACTTTAATTTTCTGCATTTCTTTAAGATTAAAAAAAAAAGGGGGTTTACCCCGCGATTGTTCTGCAGCGAGGCTGTTTTTCCTTCAATGTTTGTCATTCTGCTTCGGGATATGAGAATAATAGAAAATTATGTACATTATGGTATACAACATTGCATAGAATCAAGGGTAAGTAGCCAAAAACTTTTATAAAAATGAGCATTTAAAAGTACTTTTTAAGCATCCCTAGAGGAAAAAATAAGGACTCTAGGCGAAGGCTAAGCTCTAAGGCTGGCAATGCCTCTTCAGCCCCCCCCTCCCCCCTCCTCTCATTTGTTTTCAAGTATGAATTTTGTAAAAAGTAAATATTAACTAAAAAAAAAAAACACAGCCAACATTTCCAACATGGCAGAAGATGACTTCTTTTCCGGCTTCTATATTAACATAGAAGTCGGAAAATTTGTTCCTGGCCTTTCTAAACACCATTAAAACCATTTTCCCTCCACACATGGCCGACACCTAAGTGAGTACTTCCTGTTTTCCAATCCACTGAATCACTCTTCACAGGCTCCACAGCTTCAAATTACAGGAGTATCTGATATTACTTTGGTAGCGGGCCTCCCACAAAGTATTCACTGATTCAGGAAAATTACCATGCCCAAAAAATTGTCAACATTTCCAACATGACGGAATGTGCCTTCGCCCGTTGCCATTCAGTTTTGGTAACATTGCAAAAAAATCATGAGAGAAGCCGTGTGACAAACCAAGCAATTTCACCATCTGCATGATTTTAGTATGGGGGAACCTCCCACAAGGTATGCACTAATTCAGGAAAAGTATCTAAAAAAAATGTAACAGTACAGAACAAATTACTCACTTTTCACTCGATCCTCATGAAATCGCACTAGATGGGGTTGTCACATGACGTAACGTACGTGTGTATTATTGAGCTTTATTGAGTGGGGAGTGATACGTGACACCGTTTTGTGCTGACTTTACATTCTTTTTTCTTTTTTTTCAGCAAAAATGTTTGAGTGTTTGAATCTTACATTTTTTTATGGATTTGGAAGTGAAGGTAAGAAAAGTGTGATTGAGTAGGTAATGAAAGAGGGGTTAATCAAGTGGGAGTATGAGTGTCCAAAGTGTAAGCATGCAATAAAGTTTAGTGGGTGTTTGGAGGCGGTGAAAGAAATTCAAATAAGTGTATTTTGCTAAATAAAAGGTAAGTACTTGTATTTTACTTTTTTACAAAGGGGGGTAGGAAGAGAAGGGTGGTACTTTTTTAGGGAGGGGAGGGAAAAAGGGGATAGGAAGAGAAAGACAGGGAAGAAGAGGATTCCTTTTTTTTAAATTTTTTTGGGCAAGCGAATAGAGGGGGAAGAGAAGGACAGGGGAAAAGAGGACTTTTTTTTTACTTTTTAAGGGCCGGCGAATAGAGGGGAAGGGGAGGGAAAAGAGTAGGAAGAGAAGGATTAACGGAAATAACAAAAAACGCCGTAAACAACAACGGCGGCTAGTCACTGTATGCCAATTGCCAGGTTTGGAATTTTTGGAAATACTGCGCTAGTTTCCGCTAAAATGGCACTAGATCTAGGGGGTAACGTGTCGTCTACTAGCGCCTAAAAAAATGTCCGAAAACCAACATTCCATCATAGCAGACGTTGGGGTCCATTTGGCAAGGTTGCACAATTTTGGCAACCGGCGTATTATGCATTACCATTTTTCTTCTTTATTCCCCCCACCCCCGCTTTTTAAAATCCTATATACGAACCTGGTCGTGCCTAACAGTTTGGTAACCACTGCTCTATGGTCAGACAAAAACCTGGATGCAAACAATGCGGTAGAAAAAATATATCACTGGAACAGAAGTTAAACAAATTCTCTCTGGAACCAAAAATGGGTATCCAGAAACATAACATATATATTCAAAAACTATTTTTAAAGGAAAACATTACCTTCTAAAGTTTTAGATCACAACTGCACGTTTTCAATTTCTACTATTTCATAACAAATGTCTTTTTTAAAGACAATAGGATGTTAATCCATCACGTCCCCAAAATGATAAGATAATAACACTGGAGATATAACTAAGGATCTTACGACAACGTTACAGAGAAAAAGTACTACTACTTTTAAGTAGCAACGTTCTTTAAAAGGAAGCATATGCAAAAAAGCACATTGGTTGTAAAACATGGCCAGATAATATTGACGTCGTCGTACGTAAATATGCGAAGGGCAATTTTCTCAGATAAAATGAAATTTTTGCACCTGTCATTAATTGCCAACAAATGTTACAATTCAAAGAACACCTGTTTCCACGGAAAAAGCATATAAATGTTGATTTTAGGTGTTGCCATAACTAGCCCATTGCCGGAGCATAGTCACTGAGGATTTTTCTTACGCGCATGCACGTGGACTCCGAAAACGGCGACCAAACTGCGCTTCGTAGCGGCCATAAGATGAGCCGATTTCCGCGGAAACAGACCTGTTTCTAATTTTTTTCCGCTAGGGTCGCACGTCCCGACCATTCACTTATTATATTTTACTATGCGATTATTGTATATATATTATTGTATATTGTCTATGCGATTATTGTGTATATATATATGGCCTGCAAAAGGGTTGCTGGTATCTAACTGGAAGGAGACCCACACGCTGAACGTATGTGACGATGTGTGGAACCGGCCGGGCCAGTAACCTAGTGTCCTACCCCGCCTTCAAGTGGTG